>QXVZ01000726.1:0-16770 GCA_008931825.1 Phallusia fumigata
TCCGAAGCAACAACATTAACAGAAAGTACCCATGGTTTAAACGCAGATATTAGTGAAGCAACAATAAAACCCTTAGTCAACACAACAGATTTAGCGACGGAGGACGCGGCATCATCACCTTCTTATTCCTCGACAGTTTCTTCAAGTGACGAAGCCAGGATGACAGCTGAAGTGGATAAGTTTGCTGTTGACGTCACCACAGAACCGGATACGGTTACAGTAACAGCAACAATTGCACCTGACACTGTTTTGACATCAATAGAACCAATTACCGATTCATTAAACACAGAAAGTGCTGGGTATGTTTCGACAGGGGAATTGAATTCCAACCCAATATCTTCTTACGCTGGTACGTTGCCGGAAGCTAACACGATAACGGATGAGAGCAACAGTTCCTCTACTGAGTCAGACGTCAGTGTTGTTGCAGTAAGTGATACGGACACGAACGTTTCTTCGAACAACAACTACGTGACCACCAGCGCCTCCGCAATGGACTTAGAGACAAACAGTGCAACTCCATCTACTACCGAGACGGAGGGCACCAAACTCGTAGCGACATATACTTCCTCTTTAGAGGATGCAACTGCAAACCAGGCATCAACAACAACTGCAACATTGGGTGGTGTTTTGAACTCTGAAACTGAAGTAAATACCCAAGCGGAAGTTTATGAGCTTCATCCAGACGAAACGTCCTCTCTGGTGAATATTGAAACCGCCATTACAACAGTTTATTCCGACGACGTGAAAACAGATTTTGTCAACACGGACGCGACAACGTTACCAAGCTTGACAGAAACTTCAGACAGTTTTAATGAAGAAACAACTTCGATAGTCCAAGATGGGATTTCTAACACTGACATACCCGTTATATACGCTAACACTGACTATACCTCTGGAACGAAGGAAGACGCCAGGACAACCCATACTGTTGAGAAAGAAAATAGTAACGTCACTGCAGATTTAGGCGTGTCCCAATTTTCTGATACCACCACTGTGGTTGCAGGTACTGTTAACGCAAATACACATGAAGCTGCAACTATGGAGTTGATATCAGAAAGTTTAGGTGGTTCTCTAACGACCACAGGCGTTAGGACAGAATCGGTTAACATTCTAATTACTGGTACCGACCAAAACACCCGAGTAGCTACTGAGAATGAACTCGAATTTACTACTGTAGTACAAACCCAGACACCATTTGGTTCCACCACTCAGGGTGATTCTAGTGTCCAGACCGATCCCTCGGTCACTCCTGGTGGTCTCATTTCCACAATCATGGCTCGCTCAACGGTAGCAAATACCGCTTCAAGTAATGCAACAACAGTCGACCATCTAACTTTAACGAAATCAAATCTGGAAAACAATACCCTAACCTCTTTAAATTCTACCAACGAGTCGGACAATCCCACGCCCGCTGCCGACACTGCTCTACATCCGGGATACATTGTGACCATAGTTCTTGCTGTTGTGATCGCTGGTATGTCCGGCGTAATGCTTTACCGTTATTTGAAGGCCAGAAGGGTGTTGAGATCGGGAGGTTATGACGTCACAGTGCCGACGAATGTTTTTGAACCGGTACAAGGGGTGACCGGAACGAATGCGAACAGGTTTCTTCGTTGATCCGTATTTGTCCGATGTGTTGTTTCGCTTAATCTAATTATCGTCTGCTATGATTTTGTCTCTTGTTATTTTTATCGCTTAACACTAACTTTTTATGAATGTATTCAACTTATTAGAACAACTGTTTGATTTCCTTTCTCGGCCGTTCTTAAAATTTGATGTGCGCGTTTTAAAAGTGTCCTTGTCTCGACCTTTTTACAGAATTAACTTCATTTTTAAATGTTCTTGATCAACGAAAGAATTGCGCCATAAATCCTAAACTCACCTAAACGTATGATGTGATTGTTTATCTATACCTAAACCAAGTTTAAAGAAAGATGGGACAACGACAGATTAACTTGCAAAGACATCATAGTTAGCCTTACACAAGATATAAACGTGACTGAGCAACGAAAATCATTTCATGAAATACATCCACATACAAGCGACAAAAAGTGATTAAAATCATTTTAGATTCGGTGACTGTTTATAAAGAACCATATAATTGCACATCGAACGAAGAATCACAGTGGCGGAAAAGAATACAACATTGATTTTAAAAATCACGTCTTGACTTCGTAGGTGTAATTTGGATTGTCGACACCTTGGGCTTTGCTTAATTCACGTTTGTCAGTTCTGTGAGCAACCAGAGAGGCAGCAACCACCAGGAGGACAGTAACGCCCATTGATACCCAACCGATGATAAATGAATATCCGGGTTTTCCGACGTATATGTGAGTTTTTCCTGTAAACACCGCCATCCCAATCGTTTGACAGAGTGCTGTAAAAAAACAAGAAATTTAGTAGAGTTGTGTTTTTTTTAAATAAACCACAGCGACTCAATACCACCAAAACAATTACCAAACCCGAAATAGCTGCGCAACATTGGTACGTAAAAAATGAAGCGCACAATTGGTATATTAAGGTTTATAACGCGTTGAAGCTACACCGTCATCATGGAGCGTTAACTTGACGGGGGCTTAAAGGAAAGAACGTTTGGCGCATTATGAGATACACTGAAGGTAAATCCTGATCCGTCGATGGGCCTCTTGAAATCTAACCACCAACTCTGTTAAGATAAAAACGACAGGAAGTAATGACGAAGAATCATAATCTGGAGGTGAAAGGAACGCAAGGCCAGTAAACAATGTAGCTCGACCAGATGGGTCATTGGCAGAGAACTTGCGTTTGCAATAAAACGCATTCGTCATGTGTGAGTTTTCCGTCCGTGATACATCTGATTCAGCTAACGTACAACGACTTCATTACAAAAGCGTGTCCTGTGCAGTGTTTCTCAAACTTTTTTCCAACGCGACGCATTTGTAAAAAAGTGCTCGGCTTAGAGTTCAATAAATATGGCGATAAGAGGTCAATAAGGACGCTTATTATATTTGTTGTATTTACTGGTACAAAAATAAAAAGTTACGAAGCAGAAATATTGTGCGACGCACCTGGAAAAGTAACAAGACGCACCAATGGTTTCCCAAACTTTTTGGGCTGCGAGCCCTTTTGATTTCTAAAATTTGTCTGCGACCCTTAACGTTTGACGGAAAAAAGAACTTCAAAACATACTATTTGTTGAAAGAGTATATTAGGAAGAACAATCAAATATTAATTTATGTTTGCAACAATTTGTGCCAAATTGGTGTACTCGCAACCCACAAAATTCTTTGCGCGACCCCTAGTTTGGGTCTCTGACCTAATGCACAACTAGGCCTTATCCCTTTTCCAAAAGTCCTAAGTCACATCAGCACACCAAAGACATTTGAAACTAAATCAGTGACTGATTAAGGTTTTTAGTTATGGCAACTATGTAGTTTGAGCTTCGGGCCGCCACATGAGCTTACCAGCAATAGCAAAGGACGACGCCGCCGCTTTCATTGTCCGGGTGATGGCGCAGCTGCACATGAAGAGTAGACAACACGCCGTTGCGATTCCCAGCAGCGCAACACCCCCTGCGAGTAGCACTTTCACTGTGCAGTTTGTTTGGTTTTCTAAACAAAGATACATGAATTGTATTAATTGATATAGGAACGTTTGTTGAGTCCTTGTAAATCACACCTGTCGGCCAAAATATTAAGACAAGGGTAAGATCTTGAAGGGTTTGCAAATGGTCTTGACTTGATTACAGTTTCAGACATATTTGACATAGTTTTAAAAAAGGTATTATTTTATTGTACTAGTGAGCACCGAACGTGAAAGTTCCTTTAGTCATAAGCTGGCAGATCGAATATGTAAAATTGGCGGGATTGTTATTGCACAAATGTGTAAAAACAAGTTTTAAAAACAAGTCTATACATTTCATAGACTTAAAATGTTTCGGCTGCATAAAGTGCGTTGCCGTTTTGTTTTGCAGTTGGTGAAACCGTTTATTATGAATCTGTATTTATGCTTAATGGTTTGCTTACCTAGGCATGGCTGCAGAACTCCGCTGTCCGCAAACTTAATCCAGTGATGAGTCAGCAAAGATATTAAACTAAGAGCCAAGTTGGCGATGGCGAAAACGCCGAGTAATAATCCCAACAGCTGCATTGGTGCAGTGTTGCTTACACCTAGATCAACAACTGTGCAGGAGTTAAGCAGTTTAGGTAAAATCACTACACAATTCAGGTCTATTGCAAGTCCAGCATGCCACCTTCGCTGATTACCAGGGCCGCTTTAGTACCGACACTGTGCTGGACACTTCAAAGAGTAAACCACCTTTGATAACCTAAGAATGTTTCCAACGAGCATTATCTAGCTACCAAGACTTTGTCAAGATCTAAGCTTGCAGTAGGCTTTGTTTCTCGCTTATGAAATTCAATTAGTCACAAAATGTTAACAACAGCGCCTTGGATCTTGCGTTTTGTAGCCGCAGTAGACTATAGCTTGTAGAATAGCATAAGAAATGAAACTCACAAAGCTTCGTTTTCATACCACGAGTGTATACGCGTGCCAAATAGAACTGTGTTCCGACTTGGAATGTCTTTCTTTCCTCGCTACTGTCTTTTAGTGACGTTTCATCGTGAAATTAAACGCCAAAACTCTGCTACATACTTACTGCCACTGAAAATCGTGAACTCTACTACACATAGTACTCCTATCTGTAATATTGCCCTAGTGTTCTAATTTAATTGTATTAAACCATGCTGCATTACAACGCGATAAATGCGCGAAAAAATCATTTTCTGATATTGCTAATAAGGCTGCGAGTCTTTTGGTACTCATCTGATTGTGTTGTTTCTTTCAACAGACTACAAACGCAAACAGTAACGCCAGTCGCCATCGTTGCATTCGTTAAACATTGCCCGATCTTAAATGCTCAAAACCTGCATGCGTAAACACAATGACGCACAAACAACAACCTCCGCAGCTTTAAAATGTCGCAACTCTGCCATTGTAAAGCTGCCAAGCGATCATATGACCTAAGCCTGATGTATTGACCGTTTTGGGGCGTGATTCTTATCACAAGGGCCAACTGCAATAGTTGGGTGCGAAATCAAACACTTTGTGCTTTGTGCATTTATCAAAAAGTTTTTGTTTGTATGACTGTGTCAAATACGTAACTGGCAGAGAGCTTTTATGTAGTGAATACAATGAGTGTATATGCAATGATGACGACAACAGCGATTGTTAGAGCGTTTACATTACAGTGTATTCATAATATACAAGCTCTCTTGCATCGTTATGTTTTTATCTAAGCCACTCTTAAAGTCCGTGTCTTACGTCCAAAAGTTACTGTCGTAATTATCAGAAAAATTCTAGCTTGGAATAGTAAACATAATTTTATATTATAACGTCTAGATAAACAAACTTTGTTTTCCTTTATTACATTGTAGTGGTTGTCCACACGAAGCTCGTTATATACTTAGTTTTAAACGTTCGTTAAAGGAAAAGTATGTACTTAAGATTGTTTTAAATTTAAACTTGATTGACTGGTGACTCAATAACTGCGAATATTTCGCCTGTTGATCGTGTCATGACTTGGGTGTCGGCATCGAAGCCTTAATGAGCAATTTAAAATCGTTGCAAGCGCAATTATAAAGTCCACGGCCCCTGAAATTCCAGCATTAGTCACCCCACGTAGGGTGACTCATCAGGAACGCCCGCAACGCGAAAAGTCAAGCCAACGGGCCGATAACACGGAAATAACGGACACTCCCACAAAATTCACGCTTTGTTTTATCAGGCATTTCGGTATTGTATGTTCATTACAAAAGCCAGAGAAACTCACATTGACGGTGAAACTTGAAATAAATTGTGAAATACCAGTAAAGGTAGTTCAGTTTCTTACACCATTAAGTACAATAACATTGATTTTGCATATTAGCCTATAACGTACAACTACGACTAACTATAAAATATGTGGTCCGGAAATTGCATTGGCGACCGAAGTTAAATTTAAATACTTTTTTATGAACTTATCAGCCATATTGAAACCAAGAGCAAGTTTTTGGAAATGTTATTGGGCACAAAGCACATTTAAATAACGGTTCACTATCTGCGTTGGACTTTTGCGAAAAAGGTGAACAACGTACTTCAGAAAGTGGCTTAAATGCATGATAGCCACTTAAAGGCCACTTGAAACAAACTTTTACACAAGAAGAGAATTTGCAAAAAAATGTCGTATACAGGAAAGGCTGCAATATTCTTCTGTTGTTACTACACTTCATCACATTTGTCTTATTTTCCGAGTTTTTGGTGTATCAACCGGTAACCGACGCCAAGCATCAGTGCCACTGGCATTACGACCCATCCAAGTGCAAAAGAATATCCCCATTCTTCGAACACCGTCCTTGTGTGTTGACCAGTGAACACAGCCATGCCAATAAGTTGACAGAAAGCTGGAACAAAAATAAACACGGTTTTGATAAAAGTTTATTTCCGCTGTGAAAATTGTGTTTACGAAGCTGAAATGTTTTCTTGCACAATATACTATGACCTTATCTGCGCTTAAAATACTTACTTAAACCCTAAAATCTTCTACATCAGTTAAGCGTTTGGCTAAATGGTTAAAGACGCTAAATTCACTGAAAAAATAAGTTCGCACTAACCAGCCGAAATAGACTGGACATGCGGCAGCCATACGTTGTAGCTATAAATTTCGGTACTTGTATGTCGCATGGTAAACCTTCAAATTTACCTATAACTGACTGTTCAGTTTGTTCAGAAGTTTAAAAGTTCTTCCAACTTCAGAGAAAACGTTTGCCTAGCGGTTATTATACTTATGCTTACACAGCTTTGGCACATGCAGTCTTAAAACAATGTTTGGCAATGCTTACCTGCGACAAAAAATTGGCTGGATGCAACCTTACTCATTTTCACCATAGACATTCCCACGACCAATAGAAACCCGCACAGGCAACCGACAAACATCACAAGAAGTGCAACAATGATGAATATGCGAGTTGCCCAGACGTACCCCGCCACTGCACAAGAAAAAAAACGCGCATTATTATGTTCTAAAAACGCAAATACATATATAACACGACATACTCTCGTTTCATTGTTATTAAAACAGTAGTTTTAGATCTGAACAAAAAATCGTATGAGCATCACGACGTCCAAAAGTTATACTCGCGTCAATCACATTTGTTTTATTTAAAACATGGGTAAGTGCTATCGATATGGATTTTGGGTAAAAATCACGTCTTAAACGACAGGATAAACCAGTTTCGGGACAAAGCTGTGGTTTTTACGCATCGACTAGGAAATAATTTTTCAAACTATGGGCCAGTTCTGTGGGCCACAGGGCTGTATCGAGCAGGACACATATGTCGGCTTTTTCGGATATTACCGTTTTCTTAATTGTAATACTAAACAAAAAACACGACAATTAGAGTCCACCAAAACTGAAGATGTATAGAAATGTGACAAAACTTAACCTGGTGAGCCACGCAGCGATAAATTGAAATAAATTTACGCCAGTTTAATAGAATGCACAATTGCGAAATAGAGACGGCAAAAATAGAAGCAAAATTCACGAAGAATGTCCGGTAAAGAAATCGTGTTGTCCAACCTACCGTCCTGTGTGAAATGCAGACAGATAGGCTGACATCGTTCCCACAATCCGGCTGACAGCGAGGGGTTCAAAGATAACTGTACCCAATGTACTGTTGCCAAGGAAACAGCGTTCATTATCACTCCTCCCAGTCCGATTGTGGCCATTAGCGCCAACGCTGCTTTTAACATGACGTTTGCTGATAGAAACTTCAGTGTAACCAAAAATAAAACAAATGGATGTAGCAGACGTTGCTTTATGGTCAAAAATTCTGTATGTAGTTAAAAACACATGTAAATACCGTCATTTGCCTCGCTAAAAGGTGTTTCTAACCCTGACTATACGACTGCATATTTCAACATTTCACTTTCTCACAGTATACTTCTGGTTATTATTACTTCAACTGTTTTTCGTAATAGTCAAGCACAGAAACAACTTTAGCCTTTTTTGCTCCTGCCAATCTCTGCAGGTTAAAATTAAACGATCAAACTTTAGTTGGTGCGAAGTCATTAAAAGCAAATGCAATTTCCTATCAAATTCAATCCATTTCCCGTGTTTTGCTGCAGTAGACCTCACTCCACGCACATACGGCCTTTCCAACGCAACTATGGCCAAGTCATTGTAAGCTGAGCGGATACCTACACAAATTCCGTACATTTAAATACCGGCCTTTTATATTTGGCCTTTGCCTAAACCTCCGCAGAGCCACTGCCTGCACTGTATACTTGTGGTGGCGAACTCTGCCGAAATTCCATTACTCCACAGCAGCTGTCATATTTTTGCGTGATAAAACGGGAGCCATTGTTCCTTACAGTGACTCAAAGTGCATGTGACTGTGCATTGAAATCGTAATTGCAATGCTGACTCGTCCTGGTCAGGCGCAAACGGCTTTTTTTGAGGAAAGTCTCGTGTTTGTTTCGTTGGCACTCCTCGAAACGCGGAAGTGGCACAATGGACGGGCCGAAGCGATACACCAGTAGCTAATGCATGGAAATACCGCACTGTGTTTACCAACTTATAATTTTCCTAATGCCAGCATTGGTCGTGGATGCTTGGCACATTATCGTCAAGGTAATAACACAGTGTTTCCCGAACTTTTTTCGTTACAGCGCCTTTGGAAAAATTGGTTGAACCTTCAAAGCACCAGCGATAAGAATTCAACAAGGACACTTGTTTGTCAAGGTTACGTTTGCTGACAGTTTAGTTACGAAACAGAACTATAGTGCGACACCTTTGGACGATTAAAACGACGCACCATGGCGTCGTGCCGCACAGTTCGAGAACCGCGGTAGTAGCACACTGCCCAATTGTTCTTAGGTAGACACAAGTTGGTATATATTGGCCCGACGATGAAGACGATACATCCAAACGCGTGATTATAAAAATAANCAGTTGGCAACAAATCAGGTTTGCAACTCAATGCAGTAGTAATTTATAGGCACCTAAAATATAAAAAAAATAGTTTGTACACAGCTTAAACTGATAACGCACGTTTAAGTTACTATTTACCAAACTTTTTAACTGTTATGTTTGTTAAACAGTGTTGGACAGTTTTCTATTTGGCCTCATGCAACCCGGTGTTCTGTCGCTCATTGGTGATGAGGGTCTTTTAGCGTTTCTTCCACATTTTAGAAAATGAGTTATTCCTCTGAGGGAAATGTAAAAAATTGAATGTCAAAATATGTCGGCTACATAACAACCAATTGCCAAAATGCAAGTTCTATGTCCACTATACGCTGAAAGATGTATAGACCAATATTGGGCCTGCTGTTGTAAAATTCTTTTTCTGTGCCTGATAAAATAGCAGCGATATATTTCCACGTTTATTGCAGCAGTCTTTGTTGCCTACCACAACTGTATTCGATCAAGACCTGTACTCAAAGTATTAGGGGATCACTGAGATTTATCTAAAAGTCGGCAGTGTTTTTTTTTAATTTTGTAGAAATGACGCGAACTATTTGTGAAAAACTAAAAGGCACGTGACAAATATTAGCCAATACTAGCGCGTCTTGAGGATAGTTTACGACCGGATAACTCATTGGCAATAAATTTTGTTTGCCAAACCACACTGGATTTTGGAAAACCCCCAAATGCAGAGTCCTTTTTCACCCAGCTAGTCATTAAAAATTGACCAGAAAACTATCAGTGTTGAAACCGTTGGCTTGGCAAATATGCGTTCACCTTTGGGGCGTCGCGGTATGTTAGCTTGGTAGTACCATGTTTTTCTGTGCTTTGAGGTAAATTAGTACACCACGCTCGTTATAATACTTTTGTGAGCGCATCGCCGATACGATGCGCACACTCTGAAGGCGCCGTGGCTCATATGCCAGTAAATTACAATGTTAACCTTCAGAGCCCTTTTATCGAGTGGTTTTAAGCCCGTTAACGTTCAGAGCCCTTTTTATTTTAACGAGTATGAATTTTGAACTGTTGCGTTGATGCCGAAGTTTTCCGATTTTGCTTTGTGGTACGTTGGCTGTCACTGTGTTTCATCGCCGTGTCTTCGTGGGATCGATTGTGTTGCGTTGGGAAATAACTTATTCCTCTGATAAAAATGTCCAAAATGGGATGTCAAAATATGTAGGCTACAAATTTCCCAAAAAGCAACTTCTATGTCCACTATACGCNTACCATGTTTTTCTGTGCTTTGAGGTAAATTAGTACACCACGCTCGTTATAATACTTTTGTGAGCGCATCGCCGATACGATGCGCACACTCTGAAGGCGCCGTGGCTCATATGCCAGTAAATTACAATGTTAACCTTCAGAGCCCTTTTATCGAGTGGTTTTAAGCCCGTTAACGTTCAGAGCCCTTTTTATTTTAACGAGTATGAATTTTGAACTGTTGCGTTGATGCCGAAGTTTTCCGATTTTGCTTTGTGGTACGTTGGCTGTCACTGTGTTTCATCGCCGTGTCTTCGTGGGATCGATTGTGTTGCGTTGGGAAATAACTTATTCCTCTGATAAAAATGTCCAAAATGGGATGTCAAAATATGTAGGCTACAAATTTCCCAAAAAGCAACTTCTATGTCCACTATACGCTGAAAGATGTATAGAGCAATATTGGGCCTGCTGTTGTGAAATTCTTATTCTGTGCCTGATAAAATAGCAGCGATATATTTTCACGTCTGTTGCGTACCATACCTGAATTCAATCAAGTCCTGTACCTTAAGTATTAGGGGATTACAGAGATTTGGCTAAAAGTAGGCAGTGTTTTTTAAATTTGTAGAAATGACGAGAACCTTCTGTGAAAAACGAAAAGGCACGTGACAAATATTAGCCAATACCAGCGCGTTTTGAGCGTAATTTACGACCGGATAAAACTCTCAGGCAAAAACTTGTTTGCCAAAGCCGCACCGAGTTTTGGAAAACCCCCAAATGCAGAGAGCTTTTTTTACTAGCATGCCCAAAAACAATTATTCATTAAAAATTGACTAAAAGACTGTGCTAAAACCGTTGGCTCGGCAAATATGTGTTCACCTTCGGGGCGTCACGGTATGTTAGCTTAGGAGCAGTATACACCATGTTTTTCTGTGTTTTGGGATAAATTACTGCACCACACTTGTTACAAGACTTTTGTGAGCGGATCACAAACACTTTTACGATGAGTTAGGGCGCCGCCTCCCATAAGCCTGCAAATTACTATGTTAATGTTTCGAGCCCCTTTATCAAGTGTAAATTCGTCGTTTATTTGTTAACTGAACTCATAAATGTGATTCAAGCGCCATTATGGTTTTATTCACTCATCCACCGAAAACGCCTGTCTGTTGCTTAAATTGATGACGCATGTTCAGGTTAACATTTACCCAACTTTTAATTGTAAGGTTTGTTGGACAGCGCTCTATGTAGGATATACAGCAAACCATTNAAAACGCCTGTCTGTTGCTTAAATTGATGACGCATGTTCAGGTTAACATTTACCCAACTTTTAATTGTAAGGTTTGTTGGACAGCGCTCTATGTAGGATATACAGCAAACCATTCTGCAATGTAAGGCATTTATTTCTGATATTAGCTACTTTCAATCTTGGACATTAAAAACTACAAGCAATTAAAATTCAGTTACTGCAATTGTGTGTTAAGTACCAAATTAACATGATGATTATAGTTTGGGTGTAAAAATTTCTTCAAAATTAAACTTCATAATTGCAAAATTAATGACGAAAACAATGAAGCTTTTGTTAAATCAATGTACAAAATGTTATCATTGAACAACAGTACAAAGCGGTTGCCAATGAAGCCAGATTCATTTTTCAACTAGACCTTCGGAACTTTTGGATTATGAGCCCCGATCCGATGGCTAGAAACACACACATGACAACTGCAAGCCAGCCAAGAATGTAAGAGTAACCCCAGGTTACCCCAGAAACTAGGTTTACGTTTGCGGTGTATACGGCCAAAGCAACAATCTCCAGAATGGCTGAAAAATCAAAAACAGAAGAATCTTGCTAAAGTTGAAAAAAAAATAATATTCACATGTAATAATTTACGCCAAATGCCCTGTATTATTAAGCCCACAAAAGACGACGATATTAGTACACGTTGCGCAGGTAGATTCTGAAAAGGTTTGGGATGGCTTACCAAAGAATTTCGGGAAACCTAATTTAACCCACAACTGCCAGAGAACTTGTATTTTATTGCAAACGTTTCGACTCTGTTGTTTCGACCTATCACCAATGCATGTATTTACTATATTCTGGTAGTAATGAATTTAATTGTAAGCCACTTTTCAAGTCCGTATCGTTCCTAGTTTTTGAAAAATAATAATCAAAGTGATCAATAAATAGACACCGACAGTGGGATAATGCCGCGAAGATTGGTAAGGGCCATTGGAATTTTGTAGTCAAATATTAACATGCAAACAATGCGTCATAGTATAGTACACCAGCACCAGTTACAATGTTTCTCCACACAAGCCATTTTGTGCTTGCTTTTGGCAAGGGTTAATTTACTGCTATTCACATGTGGCATTTACATAAATCCCGGGTTGGTTATCGAACAGCAGTAGAAACCTTTTGTAACAATGTTAAGTTTTATTTTCAAAATCAGGCACTAATTTTCACTAAGTCAGCAAAAACGGATGCGAATTCGCGTGACATTTCCTAAACGGTAGAAATTCAAAGCGATGACCGCACTTTATTGTGCAGTAATGTACAGTTTTTTTCTATTCGAATAAGGGACTGGCGACGTTAATACAGGCGCTTTACCATTATCACCATAGTCTGTGTTTCATTAGCTTAAAAAAGTTTTAAAACTGGGTCAACAAGCAAAATAAACTCAACACATTTAATTTAATAAAAGAGGTAAAAACAGTTTTTTGCCATGTTACCTGCCGATACAAAGCTTCCGGGGAGACCCCTTGCAGTGGCCCAGGCATCCAGCGGGTAATTTTGGAACATAACCCGTAAACTGTGGATCACAGCGCCGAAAAGAGATAAGGTAGCGGCCAGTGCAAAAATTCGTGACATCCAAAAAAACCAAGAGTTTGAGCCTGGTGAAAACACTTTCGTTTATTGCCTGTGAGGTTATCGGACAGAACATATGATGCCTATTTTTCCGCCTATTGACTCCATGCTTTTATTGCAAATTGGGCTTGGTTGGTATTTAACAGGCTAAATTTCATTGCGTTAAAAGATGTTTAGAAATTTACTTTATCTGGAAACATCGTGAAACCTTCTCTAACAGGAGTGGGCAGGTATTTTGTCACAGTGAAAACATGGGAAACAAAAAATATTGTTAAGTGCCGGACCAAAAGCTCAATTTCGCATTATAAGAATTGTATTTTTTCATAAAAATCAGTACATAGCATTTTTTGACAACCTGGTAAAAATATTTGCTATGTCTGAGCAATTAAAAAGTGTTTTTTTTGCGTTACAAAAATATGTCATTTCTTCATTCCAAACATACTCCAACTTAACTTAAACAGGCCGAACAGAATCAACTAAAATGCTGTTTGTGGCTCGGGTCCCAATAATGCCCAGGCCTATTCTATAAAGTCGTCAAATATATGTTTCTTAGTTTATTCTCCTTCGGCAGCCAATTAGGGTTAAGGCTAGTCCAATCAAACTCTGGTAACTTTATATCAACTGAAGAGCAAACAATGTATCATTACTACGCCTGTCACTTACCATCGACGATCGATGTACATCTACCAAGAATACATTGTTCCCACAAACCTATCGAACTAAAACTTGATACAAGCCATGCTGCTGTTGCCACAGATATTATTTCAAAAATGAGGGCAACAACTCCAAAAAACGTCAAGACACCCAACGCGACTTTTTGCATTTTGTCACAATTTCGAACTCAATTTGAAGTAATTAGCAACAATTCAGGTTTGCAACTCAATGAAGTAGTAATTTATAGGCACCTAAAATAAAAAAAAATAGTTTTTATACGAATGTAAGGAAGATATCGACCATTTTGGTGTGTCACATTTTGTAACAAGACTAAAAATATCAGGAAATTAGTGATACGTAGCGTTTCTTTTCAAATTGCAAAGCTCTTCGACGTTGCTATAAGAAGTTACAAAACGGTTTACAAACAGTTAGTCACATAACATGACACGAAAATAAATTTGTTTGTTTCTCTCTAGGACACTTTTAAAAGCCCACATTTCTAGAACAAAGCATGAAAGTACGTCTTTTAAAAAATATACGCAAACAGAGGCTAAAGTACGTTGACCCTACTAGTCAGAAAGCTATTCCAACTGACAAGTTTTGTTATAGGTAGAGTGTATTTAGAGGTACCTCGTTTTGAAATGGCAAATGTCAAAACAACCGGCAAATAACGCTGAAAAAGGCATTAACCTCAGGCCCATTAAAATGTTTGCACATTTTTGCGCGAGCGCGTTTAACTTTGAAAGGTCAATGGTCTGAATTAGAACTTTTGACTGACATACCAGTTTAAACTGAAAATTAACACTTCTGTATGCAAAAAATAAAATCAAACTTTTTTACAACATATTTGCTGTGATAAGGACGAACTGGATAGGACGTCGAAACGTCGGCGCGCAAAACACACTTGTTTACAGCGCTGTAAATAGCTGAAGAGCTGTCTTCTCATAAAACCTATTGTTGCGAATCTCTGACCTAAAGACAAACTAACAAAAAAACAGATAAATAATTGTATATTTTATTCCAATTTGTCTTTTTTGTGTGTCGATACATATACCTTGCCTTTGGTCAACCCATGACTGTGCCACGTGTAAGAAAACTATGTTCCAAAGTTTACTGGCAAACCTTAACAAAACGCTTCAAACGAAGATGGGCAAACGTTGGTGGACACAGAGTAAACATCACACCTATGACACTGGATAGGTCGTGTCGGTAATTGGACCAAATTGATAAGTGGTGGAATAATAAAGGTTGGATTTTGTTAATTTATCCTTGCCGTTTCTCAAGTAAACCTTGATAAATGTTTTTTTAGGGGGGGGGGGGGGGGGGGGTTATGCCCGAAAAANCGAATGATACATGTACTGGTTTGTATTTTCTAACTGAGATGAGCACTCTTTCCAAACGATTAGGTTTTTTTTTTTGGGGGGGGGGGGGGGGAGGGGTTATGCCTCGAAAAATATTCTCAGCCGTAAGTTGCAAGTGTGTTGATATGTTTCAAACAATACCAAGTGAAGTTTTACGCCGGTGGAACGAAAATTGTTTGTTAAGCGGTTAAAAACCGATCGAGCAACAGAGGTCTACTGCCTCTTGCGGGAGGTTGGTAGTTTACTTTATATCGAGAGGTGTCGCTGTTTTGCAGTAAAATATTACAAATTTCTGGTGGCCTTTGCCTTGGATGACAAAATCTACTACTGCAGATCGTCTATGACAAGATTAAAATTTAGAAAACATATAAAAGAGTAAGTGGTGCGCCTTTGTTTTTTTAAAGAAATATATATTTCGGTAAAAAGCATCTGCAGTATCTGATTCTATTTATTGGTAGCTTCTCAGTTTTGATCTTAATTGTTGGTTTCTCTGTTTTTATCCCATCAGGATTTCGTCGCGTAAGTTTATTTCACCAGCGAANGTATCTGATTCTATTTATTGGTAGCTTCTCTGTTTTGATCTTAACTTGTTGGTTTCTCTGTTTTTATCCCATTAGGATTTCGTCGCGTAAGTTTATTTCACCAGCGAAAATGCCAATAATTCTTCCACGAACATATAAAGGCAAAAATAAAATAAAATAAAAATGCGTAAGGCAATAATGCGCGACGATTTTTCGTATGCACAGACTTTTTTGTTATGATTTGTTATAACACTTACGCAATCTGAAAAAGCATGTTATGTCAGTGGTTATGATAGGTTTGCATAATGCCTAAAAATAAATTAAAATTAACAATAAATCGAAAATTATGACAGAATTTCTCATGTAAAAGCTACTAGACCTTCAACAACACTGCTTGTGATGATATTTTGTTTCATACAAGTAAATGGCGGGTTTTTGAGTATTAAAAGTTTTCGGTAGATTTACCGGCTTGTACTATTCAGCGCTGTCCGACGACATCAACAACAATTCCAACATTAATCGAGTTTACATGCGATAAGCAAAAATATCGTTTTATAGAATACGTATGTCTGAAACATCGGGGATGAACGACTTGATGGCATTTCTATAGTTTCAGTCTCAACTTTTCACGAAACTAATTCTACACCCCGGACTATTCCTCTTCAAATCCTTCCTCTTCCCTTAAGGGAGAGAGGATGACTTCCTCCACAATAGGAATAAAGGAAACTCGTCTTCCTATCGCGCCCAAGAGAACAGGGTCCTCCGCTTGTATTTTTCCAACGTTCTTCTCAGGGGAGATGCTGTTCANTGAACGACTTGATGGCATTTCTATAGTTTCAGTCTCAGCCTTTCACGAAACTAATTCTACACCCCGGACTATTCCTCTTCAAATCCTTCCTCTTCCCTTAAGGGAGAGAGGATGACTTCCTCCACAATAGGAATAAAGGAAACTCGTCTTCCTATCGCGCCCAAGAGAACAGGGTCCTCCGCTTGTACTTTTCCAACGTTCTTCTCAGGGGAGATGCTGTTCAACATCCCATGCGAAATTCTCAAGTCCTGAAGTTTCTGTCGTTCTCGCGCCAAAGTCTGCTGGTCGTTGTCCATTGCACGAGACGACAAACTTATTGCCGGGGCCGACTGTCGCCTGACCCTTTGCGAATTTCTGTTCGTTTGCGCTATGCCGTTAGGTGTCGC
>QXVZ01000729.1:0-16839 GCA_008931825.1 Phallusia fumigata
CAGAGTCGTCAAATCGATGTTGGGCTCGTTTTAATGTGAACTCGTGTAACTCGTCAAATTGTTCATCCGTAACGGCTTTTCGCAATCTCTGAACATTTTCAGGTAATAATTAAATTTTGTTTGCAAGGATCAAAAATTTTACCCACAAACTCCCGCTTTTCAGTTGAATACGACCTTTATAGTTAACGATTTTATGAATTTATTTGAGGAAAAATACCTTAGACATATATTCTGTGTACGCGAGCAAGCACTTGTTAAGTAGGTTGGAAACATTTTCTTGCACGGTTTTCTGCGAAAACAATCCCATGTTAACCCGGAAAAAATCTTAATTTCCAACAGTATGGTGAGGTCAACCTGTCTGGCATCTTAAAACTAAACCAAAATACAAACCTCTTGTCGCGCCAGTTGAAGTAAATTATGATTGTATTGTTTCATAATTTCATCTTGTAATTCCTGCCGGTATTCGTCCTTTTGAGTATTGAGATGTTGGATTTTTTCAGCTAATTTTTCAAATTCCTTTAAAGCCCGATCCAAGGTATCTCTGTGTTTTTCTTCATGTTCACTTTGTTTAGTTCCAACCGCTATAACCTAAAACACGTTTTTCAAACACAGTAACAACAAGCAAATAACAGTTAATAAAGTTTCGAATCACGTACCTGAGCCATTTCGTAGCTGTAACGTTTTGTGATTTCCAAGACAGTTTGTTTCAGTCCGCGAACGAGTTCATCCTAAAAACAAAACGTTTTCGGTGATACACTTTTATTTTAAATATAACTGCAACCTTACTTTTAATTCTTGGTTTTTGTACTGTAGGTGTTGCCATTGGTGATCAAAAAATTCACAAAGTTTAGATTGAAATAATTTCTTTTCTTCGCTAAGTTCCTCCTTCTTCCATCCTTCGCATGTTTGCAAATATTCTTTAGCCGTTTTTCGGCACTTTTTATGAAAAGCAACCAACTCCTTCTCATTTAAATAGGTTTTCAACTCCTTAACATAAAAACAGTTGCATTTGGTAGTCTTCAGTTTTAACACAGACAATGACAATTTACTTGTCATTAGAGGTTTGGGTTTTTCGTTATTATTTATTTTACCCACCGATTTTTGGACGTATTTATCTTCTGCTGTTTTCATTCCATCGTAGAGGTGTATTTTATCTTGTTTCTGCGATTTTGAGTTGAGTTTTCAGCAACAAAAAATGAAAAACCGATTTAATTTTACCTTTTTTGCATCAAACTGGGCCGTGTTCAAGTCATTATATTCTTTAATACGACGTTCCAGTTCATTGCGGTAGCCATCGCGAAACACTTGGTCATAATTCTTTGACTTTTCATCAAAAACATCGAAGGCTACTTTTCTTGCTGTTTCAAGTATTGCTGAAAATTTCCTTTGATCCGATTCTTCCATTTCGAAATTTACCTGTATTTAACGTTCTTCCCATTAGTACAAAACGCACACGAATGTCATTAGAATGTTGGTTCTCTGTGACCATAATACCGTGCAACATTGCTTTGGGCCCAACAGAAAAATGTGGGTTGCAGCAAAACCACAAACCAGAAAATGAAGAACAATATGTGGTTACTTTAAACTTACTTGTGACATTTCATCCTTCAACTTTCTATAGCATTCCCGGACCAATGTTTCCATACCTCTTTGGATTTCTTTCTAAATATGAGCTTGGATTAGTTTTGTTGAAGTTCTAACTTTCTACCATGTACTTACTTGTTCAAGAAAGCTCTTGTGTGATATTTCCACAAACCGATGTTGAATTTCGTCCTTCAAACGGTTGCTATACTTTTTTTGCAATTTTCCGGGTTGCTCATTGTCAAATTGTTTGAGAATTTCGTTTTCAATTTTAACACGATGTTTTTCCAATCGGCCATGATCAAAAAGCTCCACGTTCTTGTTCTGAATATTATTTTTTCCGAGATAAACTTAAACAAACTGCGAAACACGCAAGGTTGTTTACAGTTCTTCTCACGTTGTTAGGAATAGAACAAAGGTCAACTGATTACAACCAATTGAGTGTTTTTGTTTTGTTACCAAACGATTCAAAATACAGGTTGTGGTCATGAAAAAAAACTATAAACATCTGGGAATTTGGAAAAAAATAATAATATTTTTATTGTACCAAGCAGGTTGTAAGTGCGACTTAATTTTCAAACCTCCTGTTGAAGTTTGTCCTGAAATTCTTGTGCGGCGTCTTCCACTTGCTTTTCATACTTTTCACTTTTCTTTTTCTAGAAAATTCTTGAATAAATTAGGGCAATCAATTGGTTGTGAAAAACTTACGATTATTTGTTCATTTTCCTGTTTAAACAGCAACATGTGCTGATTAATTCTGTTTTTTAGTTGTTTCTGTATACTGTCTTTATACGATTGGCCACCAAGCAACACATGAGTGCGGAATTTCTCCAACACTTCCTCTTTTATTTCTTTCCCCTTTTCATCGATATCCTTCTCCTCCAAGTAAGTATCTGGATGCTGCAAATAAAAAGTAAAATCGTAATATGGGGCAACAGGGCCGACGATACCTATTAGCACCATAAAATACATGGAAGTAATAGAGACCTCAAGAAAACGTACGCAGTAAATGTATAATTACAAACAACTACTTACTTTGTGTTCTTCCCACTTTTCTTTGCAAAATGCGTCACATTCCTCCAAGGTTTTCGCGGCCGTCTGTTCAGCTGCACTCTGCACACATATAGCGTTAAAACATATTTCAATATAATTAATAAATTAAACATAAACAACACAACCTGATTATATGATTCACCTGAAAAAGTGTGCCAATGTGCGGGGCACATTTGGGGTTGAAATTGTGCAACATACCCGAGATTAGATCAATCATATTTTGACCAGTAGCCTGTCCGTCACCAATTTGTTTTATTGCCAACTTTTGCGGGCAAAATAATTCCCTGGCAAGATTGTCCAAATGTGTCCTGAAATCTTTCTCCATATCTGAAAAGTATTACCTATAAAGTTTTAAAAAAAATTATGTTTGAAACCAACTAACTTTGGGATTTAAACTTTTGGTCGTCATCTGTTCGTTGAGCTATTTTCATCCCAGGATGCGGCATCAAAAAACATTCGACATTTTTAAATGAAGCCATGATATGTTTTCGGACGCTTTTTAAATCCTTATTTGCATTTGCATTTACAGCCAAGACTTTTTTCAGCACTTTCTCCCCTCCCTCCCATCCATAACCGGTAGTTTGATGTGGCCAGTCTCGGATCAAAAACAACAAGTTCTGAAAACAAAGAATATTAGCCTGACAACAACTTGCAGTATAAAGCTGTTTGATACCTGAAATGGTGTTCTGTTTTTGTTCGAACTTTCTTGAAGAGCTCGTCCATAGTCTGTGAACAACTAAACGCACAGTTTTTTTTTGTTAACGTAACAATGTAATTTGTTGTCAGTTGGTGAAATCATGTAAGCGACTTATATTGTATGCACTCACTCACCAGCTATTTCTTACCTGAAGATATTGCAGGTTGTCTTCCTGTATTTGTTTGGAAAGATTGTAAATTTGCATGGAACTTATCAAAGTGCTGAGAGCAAATATTGAACTGCATTTGGTAACTGAAGTTTCGGAATCAAATAATCCTTGTGTGTCCATAAGGAAAACTGCAACCTGTATAATGCGCCAACGCAATAGTATAAAATTCTTTTACAGACTAAATACAACAAATTCATAGACTTGTTAGCGCTGAAATATACAAAACTGATCCAAACTATTCCTATACACAGCAATGGACGTTTAAACAGCGCGATTCGGATCAAAACAAAGGTGTTGAGGTTGCACATAGTGATTTAAAACGTTTCTACCTTTCGTCCCAGTGCATCTTTCATGACAAAAGGTTTACTAAAGATCAAAATTCCCTGTGTATTTGGGTCCATCCCTCCACTCCATGTAAATCCCCCAAAATCACTTTCATTTGCATCCATCCAGTTCTGAGCAGGCTGTTGAATACAGGTTTATGTACATGCTTTTAATCACAACGGTTGGAAGGGTTACTTTCAAAATATTCTGCTCACTTAAATATAAAAACCCAAGCAGTTGTAGGATAACAAACAAACAAAAAATACCTTTTCCATATCCTTTACTTTTTCCATTTTTTCCAAATACTTGATGAACAAATTTAGCAAAAAAGATTTTCCCATCCGAAAAGCACCGGAAATAGAATAAATTGCGACCGGGATACCTTTCACATCTTCAAAGATATATTGCAGGTTTTTACCGATGACATCTTTATCGTCTTCTGGGGAAATCAGAATCGGCATTGGGACTTTGCCGACATTCGCATGCTAAATTAATATAAGTTGCTTATTTTTGCACCCTCAGAAGATCTTTTTGCCAAATCTTACCTTCGTCCTGGAAACCGCCTTCAGACCATCTTCTATAATTTTTTTTCCGGCATCCGCCACATTCTGCGTAAAAAGTACGGAACAAGTGAGAAAACTTATTTTAATAGATGGTTGTTTTTCAGTATTTCTGGATGGTGGAAAATGCTGTATAAGTAAGAATTATTTAGTTGAGTGGATTTAAGCCGTTTACCAATAAAAATCGATTGAAATTAAATGAAACAAATATTAAATTACTTTAAAGAAACTTCCATTTCCTGCAGCTTCCTCGTCTTGTTGGTTTGCTGCACACAAAGTGTATCCGTTAGCAGCACACAAACCCATTTTACAGTGATTTGAACAAAAGGGGCAAAACATTTTATACGTTTGACAAACAAACCTATTTACCTTTATTGCCGCAATTTTCCGACCTTCCACTGTCAATGTTTGTTTGACTCTGTACATAGTAGTAAAGTGAATTCGTAAACTATTGGGATTTGTCACACGGAAAACTTACCGATGTGCCTTCCTGATACCGCGGCATTGTTTCACCTTGGAAGTAAAACAACTGTGTCACAATACTAAAATGTAAAGAGAAAAGGGAAACTCAGTTCAATATGCAAATATTGTATTCCAACTTATCTGATGGTTTTATTAAAAACGTGGGGACAGTAAAAGATGGATGTTGATTCGACCATTTACCATATTACACAAATGGTCTCAACATTCTAAGTCTAAATTTACTGTAATAACGGCTGCCGAGATATTTATCAAATTATAACCAGCTATTTACCTTAACCTTATTTGCTTCAAAAACAAAACAAATTTAATTCTTGCTAGGCATCATCAGTGATTAAAAATAGATTGCTTGTTTACTACTTTTTATTTTATCGTATTGCTTGGATTTAAACAATAATGATGTCCATCAGTTCCAAGACAAAAAATTAGTAATAAATTGTAATATTTTCTACAGCTATAGATGTTTTGTTTTTATTCGCATTCACCACAATTATCATTTACCTCGAACCTTGCTTTATCAGTGTCTTACGAAGACGTGAGGCTGAGGGAAATGCTGATTTCAACGAAGCGTTTCGTTTGCTGTTTACCAGAGTTTAGCAAGCAACAATAAACCTAAACCTTCAAAGACAACAAGAAAGTTATACTGAACAAACAGCGTTAGGCAAACGAAAATCTGTAGGCCTACACACAAAACCAATCACAAAAACACTATCTATGAAAAAAAGTTGTTTTTACGAGCTCAACTTATTCTGCGTTAACAGCAGCAGTCGTACTTCTACAGAAGGTGCAAAGTTCATAAAGGCTAATGTAGAAGATGCAGTTGGTCAACTGTTTTCATGTCAAGAAATTGAAAAATTCTGTAACTGTTTTTGCATTTTGTGCTGTTGTCTTGTGGATAATATACAATACTGTTGGGATAGCAATAAATCGAATAAAAGTGCCAGTATTGAATGTCCTTATTGCATGTAGGGTAATTAAACAACTTTGTATCATACAAATTCAGTTTCGGTGTACAAGTAAATCAATCTAAGTCACAAAAACTATATACACATAATACTAAATCAATACACATAATACCGGATCAACTTTTGCGTATACAGGAATAGTGGTAAGACTGCAAAATGATCGAAATATCATCAAGCGAAAGGAATTACTACAGTTACCACAGTTAAAATAAAATCATATCACCAAACAGTTACTCAATCCTTTCCCCCTCTCGGCGTTTTCTTTAATTTTTGCTTGTCACCATGCCCCTTCAGCTTCTGCAGTTTTTCTTACATCTGCAAAATAATAAACAACTATTACAACCAAAATTAATCTTCAGGTCAATGGCAAATGTAGGTAATTTTTTGGGGATCATTCGATTTGTGACATATTAGACTCGAGTCCACAAAGCTAGGTGTCTGACATAACTATTTTTTCATTACCACATATGGCTTTTAGTACCATTTTTCAGAAAACAATATATAAAAACGAAATTTGGTTTCGCATTCGTCAAGGGAACTGCAATTCCCTTTTTATTCATGTTGCCATTTTTTATTCCCCCCCTCCTCACACACGTTCAACCATGCAGATTTCGATTTTTGGCAACTGGTTGACATTGCCAGCAGCTTTTGTGACAGAACACATGTTTGGGTTTTCGTCCGAACGCAATACTTAGGCTTAAACTGTCAGATGTTAAAGAAATCTTTACAGTTTTATCTTTTACAATGAGTGTGGAGTTTAGGGATTTTAAACTTAATTTGGTCAAAGGTGGAGTTTGTCACTTTGATTGGTACCTTTAGTATCATTGCGTCTTTTTACAAACGATTTTACTGTAAACCTTTAATTGAATTAGCGCTGTTGTGGTAATTACCTTTTGATTTCTGACACTCTCAATCACTTCCTTCTTCAATTTAAGCAAGGCCAATTTTGTTTCTTGTTGATATTTACGAGCATCAAATTTCTTCCCACATCTTTCGATGTGTGTTTCGAAAACTTCCATGGCCTCCGCGGCAGCTTCTAAAGCTCTGTAGCGCGCCTTGTCTTCGTTAATTTTGTCGTTGAGGATCTGTAATATAACAGATTTTGTTAATTGCCTTTCCCCTGTGTAGGTTCCCAATGACATGTACACAAAAAAACCTTCATCTTTTCAAATTTCATGTATGTGATGGCTTCTCTGCTGGCGAATTCTACTTGTGCTTCAATATGTTTCTGCAATAGGAATTACTTTTTACGTTTTGCTTCTTCGAGCATTGACTTTTACCTTGTTTTTAGGGACTTCATCTTTAATTTTTGAGGCTATCTTCTCCATATTTTGTTGAAGATTATTTCGCACAGGTTCAACCAAGTTTTCCGCTATCCCACGGACGACCATTTCGAAAATAGTAAGCGCGCTGTGTTTCTTTTTCTGAATGCGTTTTTCCAATTCCTCATCATCGACACATTGATCAGATATCTGGATATACTGATTTTTTGACTTAAAGTTTAACAGAGGTTAAATTTAGAGGATGTATTTTACTTACGTCCTGTAACGCTTCCTTAAAACTTGCTTTTGCAAAACTGGCAGTATCCTGTAATTTCTGCTCCAATTCTTTCTACCAAACAGAACACACACCAAATGACTTAAACTCTGACTTGAAATTACCCTGTGTAGTAACCTACCATATTTTGGGTATTCAAACCAACATAATGCGAGAAATATGTTTCCAAATTTTGTTCCAAACAATCTCGTTCTTTCTGGAAGCATTCCAATAAGTTTTCTGTTTTGTTTTCATCAAATGTTTGCAGGGTTTTGTTTTTTAAATTCTCACAATACGCCGAAAGCTCGTCGTCGTTAACATGTTTTAGTACTTTCTGCAGAAAACAACATATAGGATCCAAAATAATCAGAAAAACTTTAAAACATTTAAGCTCACCTCTTTCAGTTGCTTTCCGCACGAATTCAATAGTTCGGTTGCTCGCTCTTTGATTCGGTTTTCCGCTTGTTTCTGAAATCATGAGTTGCGAGTGATCGTAACTTTAATTTGTGAATTTTTTACGTTTTTTAAAAATGGCATAACTTTAATTTGTGAATTTTTTTACGTTTTTAAAAAATGGCCTTTCTTTTTTTTAAATTTACTTTCTTTTAAAATAGTTAACACGGTAGTTGTGCTACAAAACTTGAAATATAAACAAATAAAAGGCTAAGTCGTCAAGCTTGCGGAGATATATCGAGAAACTAGCACTTCTTCTTGAAACAATGTACCTTGTAGTTTTTATGCTCGGAACAGATTTTAATCCATTCAGATTCAATTTTTTGGGTGAGATTTCCCTTAAAGTCCTTGTATTGATACATTTGCAGTTTGGACGCCTTGTCTTTAAAATCGTCCAAAGCAGCTTCCTTTGCCGTGTTGTGTTCTACCATATGTTGATGAGTGTTAAAAATTCTGTTTGTGGATACCTTGAAAAAAAGTTGTAACTTGTGCGCACATGGTGACTTATAATACGATATTGAAAGTCAAGATCATACCTGCCGCATTTGGGACTGGTAAAATTGCATAGCTTTCTGTGCGTGTTCAGCCGCCAAAGCCTTTCCTGTGGACTAAAAAAGGTGTCTATACGTTAAAGTTCCAACAATATATTTTCTTTGGTTTCCACACTGCAAGGTAACACAAAACATTCTACTGTAGAATTTACCGCTGTACACACAGTATTTGCAACGATATTTTCGACACATATGATTTTCTGTTACAACAATGGTCATGTGTATATTTAATTCCTGCATTACCTTAGGTCCCTACTATCTTTGGCATTTTGTAACAGAATTTAAAAAAAATAAACGTATTGGCCCCCACAAAAAGGCTTTTGCCAATTAGTAGCATTGATGATATAGGTTGAAGTTAGTTATAGTTTTGGGTCAAAAAGATCGCATAAGATTTGGAAAAAAAATAACTGTGCCGAATTTATACGCAGAACTAGCAGATTGGTCTGTAGAATTGACCTTTGAGAAGTCACAGCCTTTGGGAATGCAACTATGACAGTAGACCTTTTTGTATTGTGTTTCGTACCATGATAAAGTCAGTAAAATACATGTAGTAACATTGTAAGTAAACTGGCTGTTTAGGAGCCCTAAGGAAACGACTGTCCACCGCTGCGCTGCGTGACTCGTATAAAACCTGTCAATAAAGCGGGATTCACACCAACGGCGCATTTACATAAGCCGCGACCACAGTCAATCTATCAAACATAAAACATTTTGGCCATGTCTGATAGATAGACTTTGGTCGCGGCTGGTGTAAGTGTCCCGCTGCTTGCCGCGAGATCAAAAAACCGTTCCGCAACCGTTAACGCATCTGGTGTGGATCAGCCTTTACTTATATTGCGTTGTGTCGTTTCGCGGCAAGAGTATAACAGCAAGGGTAAACAACAAACAAGGATGCCGTATTTACAATTATTTATTAAATTTATTTAAAAATTATTTAAATGGTCACAAAATGAAACTCATATTTTTATTATTAAATGCAGCAGTTTTAAAATTTCACGTCTATGGGGGGCATGGATCAGCTGATAAGTAAACCTGGGCAAAAGTTTGTCATTGCACAATTTCAGATGCCCATCTATCATATGCGAAAATTAAAAACAAACCGGTGTTAAACGAAAAAAAGAAACTGAAGACTTTAAACCCTACATGTTTTTGTAGGAAGGGGGACGCATAGTTTAATGATGAAAACGTTTTTTATCCATAATAGCATACCTGTTTGTTCTTGTTTGCCACAAGAAGTTCCCTTTTGTTTTTCTCGATCAGGTTGGACAGTCCTTCTCTTTGTGTTTCTTTTTCATCCGTCTGCGAAACAGATTCGTCGAATAGATGTTGGGCTCGTTCTGATGCGAACTCGTGTAACTCGTCGAACTGCTCATCCGTAACGGCTTTTTGTAATTTCTAAACGTTTTTATGTCCTATTAAAACTTATTCTGTTTGTAGGAAAAAAATTAACAGCAATCTTCCAATGTTTAATTTAAAACCACATTTATATGATCCCAGTGGATTTCGTTGGTCGATTTCGTAAATTTTTAAAAAGTTGAAATACCTTTGACATATATTCGGTATACGCCAGCGAGCACTTGTCAAGCAGGTTGGAAACCTTTTCTTTTGCGATCATCTGCAAAAACACTCGTATGTAAAAGAGGAATTAATACCACATTACAAAGAGTATGATGAAGCCAATCTGTCTGGCATCTAAAAAATACAAACCTCTTGAAGCGTTACTTGTAGTAAATTATGGCTATACTGCTTTTTAATCTCGTCCTGTAATTCTTGCCGATATTCATCCTTTTGAGTATTGAGATGTTGGATTTTCTCAACTGATTTGTCAAAATCCTTTACAGCCCGATCCAAGGCATCTCTGTGTTTTTCTTCATGTTCATTTTGTTTGATTCCACCCTCTAAAACCTAAAACACATTTTTTTAAACACAATGACAACAAGAAGGGTGGCTTACCATACATAGACATGTAAACAAAGCAATCAGTGCACCACAATGGCATGTTCTACAAACTGTCCAAGGTACACCCGTTTCGGATATTGTTAAGTAATTTAATTTGTCACATTTTAGTGAGGTAACTGCTAAGGATATAAGGTAAAACAATGCGATCAATTTACCACAATAAAATGTTCTAGAAACTGTCCAAATTGCACTCAGTTTCGGACATCATTTAGCGGGGTAACGGCTGGAGCTATAGGGTCAAGTGAATCAAAAAACAAACGGCAACGACCCAACCGGAAGTTTAATCAGACAATTATAAAATAATTTACCACAAGATGGGGCTGCACGGCAACCACTAGGGCCTTAGCCTTACTAGCTTGTGACAGCTTTCACAACTCTATCTACCATCTGTTTAAGATTCATTCAAATTTAATACTTGCACAGAAACTTTTCGTTACGCTGAGGCACAAAAAACGTTTTACTTTTTTGAGGCTGGCGGGGTAACGATTGGGGCAATAGGGTAAAACACAGCAATTAATGCTCTACAATGACATGTTACACAAACAGTATAAATTTGAGCTAATTAGCACATTGTTTGGCAGCCTAATTTGAGCCAGTTTAAGGGGCTAGTGGGGTAAGGGGAGAAACAAGAATAAAAACGAAGTGAAAACAATATGCGTCCCCTTTAGGGAAGAGGACCCATAACCAGCAAATAAAAACAAAAGTTTCAAATCACATACCTGTGCCATTTCGTAGCTGTAACGTTTTGTGATTTCCAAGACAGTTTGTTTCAATCCGAGAACGATTTCATTCTAAACATAAAACGTTTTCAGTGTTACATTTTCTTGTAAAAAACAACTGTAGCCGTACTTTTAATTCTTCGTTTTTGTACTGTAGGAGTTTCCAATGGTCATCAAAAAATTCACAAAGTTGAGATTGGAAAACTCTCTTTTCCTCGTTAAGTTCTTTTGTCTTCCATCCGTGGCATGTTTGCAAATATTCTTCAGCCGTTTTCCGGCACTTTTTATGAAAAGCAGCCAACTCCTCCTCATTTAAATAAGTTTTCAACTCCTTAACATAAAACATGTTACTCCGTCACATGGTAGAACCTTCAGCTTTTTTTAAATTTTACTCACCGATTTTTGGACTTTGTATTTGTTTTCTGCTTCTTTCATGTCTTCTTGGAACTTTATTCTGCCTTGTTCCTGCGATTATGAGTTTAGTTTTTAGCAACAAAAAATGAAAAAACGATTTATTTTTACCTTTTTAGCATCAAACCGCGCATTGTTAAAGTCATTATATTCCTTAATACGGCGTTCCAGTTCGTTCCGGTAGCCATTGCGAAACACTTGCTCATAATTCTTTGACTTTTCATCAAATAAATCGTATGTTAGTTTCCTTGCTGTTTCAAGCATTTCTGAAAATTTGCTGCGGTCCGATTCTTGCAATTCCTGCGAAAAATTTACATGACGAAACATGTTTGACATTCTTACTATTGGTAAACCAACATGCAACGAAACGCCTTTGTGAGATTTTCCCATGATGACAAGGAAGTGAAAATTTCTACTACAAGGCGATCTTTTGCACAGCCATGGACAATCCACAACCAAACATGCCTTGCAGCGACCACAGTAGCGTGCGCCGTCTAGCGACAAGCCAACCAGCCCAATGTGTCCACAAAATGACCAGCTAAGAGCACAGTATTGGGATATACGCCGCAACCTAAACTAGGTCGCCTGTTTCTTCTACAATATTAAAAAAAAGCTAGCACCTGTATATATATACGGCTCCATTTAACAAGAGGAAGCTAGGCTGCGACATTTATACAGACAAAATAACATGAAAGCTGGGCTTCGACACTCGGTCAGGCGACTGTAAACAGATAGAGTGCGAGCGCCGCCGTAAAGTTAAAGTCTAGAGTTAGTAAAAATACCCGCGATATCGACGTATAAGTTAATCAGGAAGCCTAATTTATTCCATGTACTCGCATTAATTCTAAGTAGCCAGCTTTTGCAATTATCAGTAGTAGAGCTCCTTTGTGGTAAGGCCACGAGGACGACACTTGCACAAACATAGGTCGCCCGCCGTGGTAGAGCGACAGCGTCAACTTGAGGTAGCCTTTTGTCTAAAGGCGCCTTAGCTCTAGCCTGAAAGAGACGTAAGTGAAAAGAGACGTTTCATTAAAAGTCTAGGGTAGCCTGGACTTCAGTGCACAAGCCCGTAGAGACCAGTCAAGCAATACTAATGAGTTAGAATATAAGCGATTTAATTAGATATGACCCACAATAGGGGTTGGCAATCATTTTTACGTTGTTAGCCAACTTCTACATTTGTTGCTAATGACTGTTTTTGTCTTTCATGACCTTTTATTTGAAAAAGTTAAATGCAATTAAACACTGGAAATATTCTCATACTGAAATCGTAAAAAAAACAATGATATAACGAACGGAATCAACGTGAGATTCACCTGCGAGGTTTTTACGACAGCAGTTATTTTTAAGACAGATTTTATGCACATTTGAACACCACATACTATTGTGCTTGGATCACAAGGTTGGCCGGCAACGAAGTGATTACTTTAAACTCACTTGTGACATTTCATCCTCAAACTTTCTGTAGCATTCTTGAACCAGTTTCTCCATCTTTCTCCGGATTTCCGTCTAAATATGAGCTTGGATTAGTTTGTTGAAGTTCCAGTTTCCTACCAGCATGTACTTACTTGTTCAAGAAAGCTCTTGTGTGCTATTTTCATAAACCGAAGTTGAATTTCGTCCTTCAACCGGTTGCTATATTTCTCCTTCAATTTTCCAACGTGCTGCTTGTCAAATTTTTGGAGAATTTCGCTTTCAACTTTAATACGGTGTTTTTCCAATCGCTCATGATCAAAAAGCTCTAGGTTCTTGTTCTGGACAAAATATTTTCCGAGTAAAACTTAACCAAACTGCGCAATATACAAGCTACTTTAGAACTCATTGGCACGTCGTCTGGAATTGAATAAAGAAAAACTGAATTACAAGCAATAGTTTTTGTTTTGTTAACATACGTTTTGAAACGCAGGTTTGACATGACGAAATTCGAATTCGGATAAAATGCTAAGCACTATCTTTGTTTCTACCAAGCAGGTTCAGCCCGATTTAGTTTTCAAACCTCTTGTTGAAGTTTGTCCTGAAATTCTTGAGCGGCGTCTTCCACTTCCACCTTATACTTTTCACTTTTCCTTTTCTAGAAAATTCTTAAGTAAGTTGGGGGCAATTAAATGGTTGTGAAAAAACTTACGATTGTTTGTTCGTTTTCCTGTTTAAACAACAACATGTGCTGATTAATTTTGCAGTCTAATTTGTCCTGAAAAATGTCTCGAAACGATTGGTCACCAAACAACGCACGAGTGCGGAATTTCTCCAACACTTCCTCTTTTATTTCTCTTCCCTTTGTATCGATATCCTTCTCCTCCAAGTGGGTATCTGGATGCTGCAAAAGAAAAGTATAAATTATTCCAGCAGCACGAAAAACGTGGATGTCCAAGCAAAACTATCCGCGCCTAAATATCGGCCACTGTGTAGGCTAGGAGCAGGACCCCGATTCCTTTGCTCAACATTGCTGCTGCGTTGGTGTAAATAAATAAAGGGCTTTTACCATATCCACCATTTAACATGCAGTACAACCCATGAAAAGAAGAATGCAAATGCACCATGCTGTTCCACACATGATCCCCTTTTACGATAACTTTTTGTAACATGTTTGTTTCTGTGAAAAAAACACATAAGTCCATCCGGATATATTGTTGTTGATAAGGTGTTTTGCTCTATACATGACGAAAATTGTACGTTTGGATAACATGGTAGCTGGAGTGAATGGAATTTACCTCTTCTTAAGAAAAAGGAAACCATAATATTTGCCACAAAAATAATGATGTATTCAACTTTGCTGCCGGAATACAAAAATGGGGCATAGTGGTGGTTAAGTTAAACCGTCTATAATTCATGAGGTCTGTGGTTCTAATCCCGCTTAGAGATGCTGCATCCCTGTAACCAAATAACGTGCAACATTGCCTTGGGCCCAACAGAAAATGTAGGTTGTAGCAAAAATACAAACCAGCAAGTTTGAAACGTATATTAACCAGGGAAATTTAAATTAAACAGGCGGAAATGGAACAGCTGTATGCTGGAATCAGTTATAGGTAGAAAAGGTTGGTTAGAAATAAATGGTTACATTAAACTTACAAGTGACATTTTATCCTCAAACTTTTTGTAGCATTCCTGGACCATTTTCTCCATCCTTCTCCAGATTTCTGTCTAAATATCAGCTTGGATTAGTTTTGTTGAAGTTCCAGTTTCCTACACATATGTACTTACTTGTTCAAGAAACCTGTTGTGTGATATTTTCATGAACCGAAGTTGAATTTCGTCCTTCAAACGCACGCTATATTTCTCCTTCAATTTTCCAGCGTGCTCCTTGTCAAATTTTTTGAGAATTTCGCTTTCAATTTTAACACGGTGTTTTTCCAATTGCTGATGATCAAAAAGCTCCACGTTCTTGTTCTGAATATTAAAGTTTCTGAGCTAAACTTAACCGAACTATGAAAGAAACAAGCTACTTTAGAACTCATTGTCACGTTGCTAGGTACGGAACAGAGAGAAATTGATCACAATTAAGTGTTTTTGTTTTGTTAACAAACTTTTTAAATGCAGGTTAGATAAAACGAAAAACCATAAAAATCAATTCTCTAGAAAATTCGGATCAAAAACAAACGCTCATTTTATATACAACAAGTAGGTTCAGCCGGATTTGGTTTTTACAAACCTCTAGGTAAAGTTTGTCCTGAAATTCTTGTGCAGCGCGTTCCACTTCGGCTTTATACTTTTTACTTTTCCTTTTCTGAAAAATCTTGAATAAATTGGGGGTAATCTATTGGTTGTAAAAAACTTACGATTGTTCGTTCGTTTTCCTGTTTGAACAGCAACATGTGCTGATTGCTTAGAGTTCTTAATTTTTCTTGAAAAATGTCTCGAAACGATTGGTCACCAAGCAACACATGAGTGCGGAATTTCTCCAACACTTCCTCTTTTATTTCTTTCCCCTTTTCATCGATATCCTTCTCCTCCAAGTAAGTATCTGGACGCTGCAAACAAAAAGTCAAAATCATGATGTGCGAGAGCTATAACTACAAAAAAACCATTTACTTTGAGTTCTTTCCACTTTTGTTTACAAAATGCGACACATTCCTCCAAGGTTTTCGCTGCCGTTTGTTCCGCTGCAGTCTGAACACATGTCACGTTAAATTGTATTCCTAGATTGTCAAGTATTAACCCTAGGACTGCATTACATGATTAACCTGAAAAAGTGTGCCTATGTACGGGGCACTTATGGGGTTGAAATTGTGCAGCAAGCCGGAGATGTGATCAATCATATTTTGACCAGTAGCTAGCCTTCCACAAATTTGTTTTATTGCTAATTTTTGTGGGGAAAACAAATCCCTTGCAAGATTGTCCACATGTAACCTGAATATTTTTTTCATTTCTGCAAGGCAATAAATTAAAATGTACACAGATTTTTTTTAGATTAAAACAACTAACTTTGTGATTCAAACTTTTGGTCGTCATCTTTTCGTTGAGCTGTTTTTACCCCAGGATGTGGCATCAAGAAGCATGAGATATTTTCAAATGAAGCCTCGATATGTTTTCGGACGCTTTTTAAATCCTCAGTTGCATTATCCTTAACAGCCAAAACTTTTTCCAACAGTTTCTCCCCTCCCTCCCATCCATAGCCTGTTGTTTCATGTGGCCAGTCTCGGATCAAAAACAACAGGTTCTGAAAACAAACCGTATTAGCTTAACAACAACGTGCGGTTGTAATGCTTTGAGTTGTTTGATACCTGAAATGGTGTTCGGTTTTCGCTTGCACTTTGTTGAATGGCTCGTCCATAGTCTGTGAACAACTATCAGCGCACAGATTTTTTAGACCAGATAATATTGCGGATGTGATCACTCACTTACTTATTTACACTCACTCACTCACAGGGCTATTTCTTACCTGAAGATATTGCAGGTTGTCTTCCTGTATTTGTTTGGAAAGATTGTAAATTTGCATGGAACTTATCAAAGTGCTGAGAGCAAATATTGAACAGCATTTGGTAACCGAAGTTTCGAAGTCAAAAAATCCTTGCGTGTTCATGAGAAAAACTGCAACCTGTATAATGAAGTTGTTGGAAATGTGAAATTCTAAAATAGACTTCTTAACACAACAAACGCATACAGATTCACAGACTTTATTTACAAACATCCGCTTTGGGCATTATTTAACGAACGCGAAACCGGTAGTTAACAAAAACAGCACAAAATACCCTGCACCAAATTACAATAAAGCGAACAAAAATACAAGGGTTGTCGCCACCGTACCTTACAAACCTGCGATTACAGGGCACTTACAGGGCCGCCACTGGGTGCAAGTTCTTTTTTATTAACTACGTATGAAAAGAAGCGGGTTTAATTATGATCTGTTATATTAATATGCAACATATATATTCCATGACTAT
>QXVZ01000733.1:0-10097 GCA_008931825.1 Phallusia fumigata
GGGAACGACGACCACTCGTTGAACTTGACACAGACGCTGACGTGAGATTTGCGCGACGAAGTGTCGTTACGCAGCACCATGCCTCCTACCTGGAAAAATGATTTTTTCTAAAACCAGATAATGTAAAAACACAATGAAACACCATGTCAGCAGCCCGCCTGTTCTCAACACGTCTTTGCACGGTTTAGGTGCATTTTTAAGCGATCCGAGAGCTTTGCTTTCGCAAAAACTGTTTTAAACAGATAAAAAGCTCTTGTAAAACTAATTGAAAGTATATTATGATTACATGGACGGTTTTATTCAAGTTCGCATGATTACCTACTTTAGCCGACTACAAAATCCGTTCCTAATTACGGATTGATGGCACAAAGCCAACGGAACTGCAATGAGGCAGGTAGCTCGACAGCGGACTAATTATCGACATAGTTAACGCAATCAGGCGTTGTTCCGCCCACCAGGAATAAAAATTAAACAAACAAACAATTCCTTCTTGAAACCAGCATTAGGAATACAGTTTGTAGCAATAAGCACAGTCAGAAATGTAGAAAATGTGCAGTTTTGCCGGTTCAGCATGCATTACAATTTATAATTGTGTGCAAAACAAGGCAAAGTTTTGCAGGGCTTACCATGTTTCTTCTTTTCCATGAAGCACCTGATGCGTTTGAACAAGTCTTTTCAGGAAAACAGCAGCTAACACATTTTTATCGTAGCTATAATCCAGTTTGCAAGTTTTGTTTGGCATTTTGTTGTTTGTTTGAATCGCATTGTTCCACCATAGTTACGTCACATATTATCCAAACAAACTCAAGGATCAGCTGTTTAGTCACGTGATAATAACATTTCTATGTCTGTTCTACATAAACTCCAATTATGGACAACAAAATTGCAAAGTCTCTTTAAAACATAAACTGAATGTTACGTTTTAGACACAGCGTGCAAAAAATGCCGATCGACCAAGTTTCATATGACTTGTTGTTAATCATGTGATCAAAACATTGTGGCGTCACAATTGCGTGACGACGAGTCATGCGAAGCTCGTATGATGCAAAGTGGTAACATGTAGTGTCATCTCTTTGTTTACGTCAGAACACAAAAGTGTTGCAAAAATTGTGTAAATTACGCGTTTTCAGTGAAGCATATACTTGTGATTGGGGTTAGTTTCCAGCTTAGTGATTGTTTTATGACTGTTTTGTCGATAACACTTGTTTCACAAAACGAAATATACTCAACTCAAATGGTGTTCCACTTCGCACGAAGCGAGAACTCTACATGTAAAAGAGCATGTTTCTATGTATGTTTGAGGTTTATGATATTAATTGGTTTGTTGTGTAAGCTGAGCAAGGAAATTGACATGATTTAATAATCACAGAAAGTTTCACATCAGCAAAACAATTAGGAAACTGAGTACTGTATAGGAGCAACCATTTTGTGTCTCTATTTTTTGTTTGCACTTTAATATGGAGGCATCAGTGTATTTATGGGATAGACAACTTGTTGAAAATGCCAAAGGACACCAAGAAGATCGAATTGTAAGTTTCAAATCTGATTTTATACAGTTGAAATCACTAAATCGTTATATGAGTTTCATGTTTTTGTACATGTATTTACTGAAAAATGTTGGAATTTTTTTGTGACCTCAAATGTTCCAAAAAGGTTTCATAACTAGGTTTTGGATCAAGGTATACATCAAGGATAAAAAATTAGGTCTTTCTTATTATTTTGTGGAAAATGCAGTCAAGTTTATAAATCTGTAAAGATCTGTAAAGAAATCATATTGTTGTGTGGTGATTTTGAATCATGCAGTATGATTTTGAAAACTACTGTTGATCTCTTGTGAAGTTTTATTCATAAAAACTAGTTGTATTACACATAAAAACTTTTCTATTTCTAAATCATTTTCTGGACATGGCTTGTCTTATATGAGGTCTGTATAATCTTTGACCTCAGGTCAAGTTGTAAATACTTACAATGATCTAAATGATTAATATTATGCACATACCTTTTTGGTATTAAGTAGAATACTGTTAAAAAAATATTTAACTCTGTTTCTGATGGCAGGTTGCCTTCAAAAAGGACGGAGTGTTTGTGCATTTTTACAACCCTGCAAATGACGACGACAAAATAATTGCTGGCACTTTGAGCATTGTTGAACAGGTAATATTTTAAATCAGCAATGTCAAAAACTGTTGCAAAAAACATTAGCTTTTTTTGGATTACTTATAAACTAACCTTGAACTGATGGTTGTACACTGCTGGCTGTATGCAGAGAAAAATAATGAATGTTTTATTTGTGTTATGATGCAGGGAGACAAGCGGTTGTTAGAGTGGAAACCTAATGAAGCAAATCCAACAGTTGATGAGATTGAAAATGAACAAGACACTCAGATTTTGAGTGGCTCGTCAAGTGCAGTTGTGGGAACAGAAGTCCAGGAATGGTACAGTTTTATATTCCTTCTTAATTTTAAAAGGAGTGCATAGTGTTTTAAATGTGAAATGCGAAGACAATATAAACAACGAGCCTAAATGGTCAATGTCCTGTCACCAGCTGCACTGATGAGACCTTACAGGTTGAAACAGTGTGCTCTGTCTGCAGCTCACAATATAAACCACAATTATATATTTTAAATAACTGTGGAACAATGTAACGCATGAAGACTTGGCTTTGAATGGTTGTAAGTAACTTCAACTTAATTTTTACCAAAAGTTGAAGACAAAGACAAACATAACTATAAATGTGCAGCACATAAAAGTGATGAAACATACAGGAAGTATAAACTGAAAATCCAAGCCTCAATGCATATCAGTCTATTATAACTTGATATCATGCGTCAAAGCCCATTATGAAAAAGTGCAAAGTATACAAGGTTGTTCTTTACCACAGATTGCCTGCGGGCCTCAGTTTGTACACCACTAATCTAAGAGAGTGCAAAATTACACAAATCAGCTAAAGTTTGTATCTCTGTTATTAAAAACGGTTAGTCACACGCAAATGTTGTACTTACAGGTTACCACATTTTGCCTTACATAAATGTACAAATCAATTGTTGTGTGTGAAACACTAAAAAAACTAACAGCACTTCTTGTCAAAATTCCAGAAAATGTATGATGTAAATGTATTTTTCTGTAAAATCATGATTATTGAATTTAGTTCAACTGGACAAGAAATTACGTCAGAAATGAGATGTCCCCCAGCCAATGATGGTAAAGAACCATCAGATCCTGAATGGACAGTTGTTAATGACAGCGGACATTCGAAATCCAATTCAGTGGATCAGGAGTCATTTGAACTTGCTATGGATGCTGTTCCATCATCTGAATCATCACCTGAAACAAGCGTCCCTAACTATGAGTTTTCTGTTCAACTACAAGAAATTCGCTACATTAAAAGGTTTGATTTTTTAATTTTTCAAAGTCAGGAATTTCATGACATAAACCGGTGCTTGCAACTAGTGTGCCGCGAGATGATGCTAGGTGTGCTGCAGTATAAATGCAGCTTAATTGAAACAAACACATTATCCTTGGCAAACTTCAATGCTACAACAGTTGGCAATTTGGCAACGCAAACTCCAGGTAGACTTTCCCACAATGCATTTGTGATGTTTTGTAACGTCATAATTTTAAATTGTTCTTTAAATCTTTAAAAGGCTGCCTTAGTTCAAATGCAGGTTGAGGTGTGTTGCCGAATTTTGAAGTTTAAATACGTTACATGATTAAAAAAAGTTGAGGAGCATTGATATCAACAGTCTGTTTATGTTTTTTTAGATCCAACAAAGGCCTGGGTTGGCCATACATTGTGCTGGAGATGCGCGATGGAGGAACTTTACCCACACTTCACTTCCACCACAAAGGATGCAAAAAGTTCCTAAAAATTGTTGAGACCTACGTGCCTACTGCGCCGTAAGTCTAAATAGATTTGTTTGAAATTGACTTGCTTATGAATTAGTAGAAAATTGAACTATTTCTAAGTACTGGTGTTTCTTGTACAAAGTCCATTTGCTTCCAATTTGTAAATGTTTTGTCATAGTATGAATAATTTTTCTTTAACTTTAACTGTTTTTGCAATTCACATTTTGGGATTTTAGGTTAATGTGTGAAAGCTTGCCACTGAACTCACATGCCAAAATGTAACACTAAGGTATAACTTGATTGTATGGGTGTATGTCATATTTAAGTACCTTGTTTGTTAATGCAACTTAACCATTGTGTTATGTGAACAATAACAGTTGATAAGTAATTGCTGTGTCTGCTTTGCAAGTAATTATCTCCTTCTGTGTCTCAAATTTTCAGCATTAATAGTAACATGATCCAAAAGGTCTTGCCTTAAATCCAAATTTTGGCGCCTTATAAATTTGGAATTAACATTTCCAGGTCAACCAAACACCCGAGGACAATTGAGATTCTCCAAGACAACCCGAACGCACTTGCACAATCCTTCGACGAACTAAACTTATTTGGAGCTGAAACATCAGGACAGCCACATCACCCCGGGGTCTTTGCTAAGAAGCTCATTCAGGTGAACAAAGAAACTAATCAATGTTCATAGTTAGACAATTGGTTCTTAACCTTTTTATCATCATAAAAAGTACCCTATGGAATTCAATTGTCCACTTTTCAAGAAATGACAAATTACAGCTTGACATTACAAAAGTATGTTGATGCAGACAAATAAACACACAAAACTGTGTATTTTACAAACTTTAAAATATTTTAGTGCAACAGAACCAAAAAAGGCTTATCTAATTACCTAAAAGACCACAAATTACCCCCTTGGGCTACCTCAAGTTAAAAACCATTGCACTATACAATATAAACAACTTATATATATGCTTTATGTTTTATTTTGTTGTTGTATATTACAAATGACTGTGCAATCAAATTAATTTAGTCAAATTGGAAATAAGCTTTGTGAATATCTTACAAGCATGACATTTCATACCTAAGGAAGTGATGTAATATTGTATGTAACTATAGCATAAGGTGAATGATGTTGTTTTCCAGTATGCATGTTGTAGTGATTCAGTAATCTCATAGTGCCCAACACATTGTGTTACCACAAATTTGGCCAACGTCAGTTTGAAATATTTTTTCCAATCCTGGTTGAATGGAATGCCTGTTAAAAGAACGTCTATTTTATGAGTAATGATTTATAGTTTACTCCCATAAATTATAATAATAAACTGTATGATGTGTTTAAATTAAATGGAAAAGTACCAATTACGTTTTGGTTGTAAATGTCGAACGTATTTTGTGTGGTTTAAAGGTCCTTGTTAAGTGGTTGCAAAATAGATATGTTTTAGTTTGGCATTTGTTGGAAAAACTGACTCATAAAAGTGAACAGCACATATCAACCTAAATTGCCTGATCTATTATCAACAAAGACCTGTTTTTTAGGACCCCGTGACGACAGCTTTTAGCGGGTTTTCGAAAGTGACAAACTTCCTGCAAGATATGCTGAATCCCGCTGAAACAATGCCACAATCTCGCCCCATGCATGAACGAGCAAGTGTCATGAATGAAGATGCTACTGAAGCGGTCGGTGCTGGTCGTATTCAGATTAAACAGGATGACTCATCTGGCGGTTTCGAACTCATCACTTGTGTAAGAATAGTTGCTTTTTTTACTTGAACACTTTAACTCCACTTTGCTATAACTAGAGGTACATCACCTGCAGAGTCCAGTCTTTTTGGCATTTTTCGATTGATAGAACCTGGTTTAATTGGAATTTGTCATGTACTTTGTTTCCAATCACAGCCTTGCACAGATATTTAAGGTCTTGGACCATAACTTACTAAACCAGCAGTTAACTATGCTATGCAATAAACAGTGGCCATTCTGAATTAACCTTTACCTTGTAAGTGAATTTCTATCAACACAATATTCACCTACCCTGAAAACGAATGTGATTGCTGAATAGACCTTCCAAAACGTTTTAGACATCATAACAGTCTGTTTCAGACTTTGGACTTTTATGTTTGCACTAATGATGTCGTTAGTTTCTGTACATGAACTCCTATATAAACTTATACTATCAATGCACAGAATTAGTCGTGGTTTGCTGTTTCTGATGCTTTCACAAGTTTCTATTGTAATAATTATCATGCCTGTTTATTTGAGTGATAAAAGTTGTCATATTTTTTATTCCACGATTATTTTCATGTTCTAGGCCCAACTGGGTCCTCGTTGTGATCCTTTGCGAAGTGCTCCCCTGGACGTTGAGACATGGAACAACCACAAAGATGAGGAAGGGAGGATTCTGGATGCAGATGAGATAAAGGAGATCATTTTTAGAGGGGTAAGGATGTTTACAAAGAGGGATGTACGGTCTGAGCCATGTAAACTATAAATGCTCAGAAATTTTGCATCAATTTGACGTCTTGTTCAACAGAAAAGTTGACAATTAAACAATTGAAACACTTGACTACATCTCTTAACACAGGATTTTTTCTGTTTGATTTGGATAATTTAGACACACTATCATTACTTTCAATTTTCTATGAAAACAGTTCACATTATCATATTTTCTTGTTTATGTTAGAAATCGCATTATTGTGTGCTTCGCAGGGCATTGAACCAGTACTTCGCAAAGAAGTCTGGAAATATTTGCTCGGGTATTTTGACTGGAACATGACACAAGCTGAACTCAAAAACTACAAGAAAGAAAAAGAGTAAGTTTGTTTGGAGTTTTAAATCACAAGCTTGACTGAAAAACTTTAAGTATTCACGAAGTCATAGTATTGTGCACTGTGTGCTGCTTCACCAAGATGGCATTTGAGTTGAATCAAAGTTATGGATTTCATGAGATAAAATACTTACTGTGATCGAAACCAATTTGTTCTGCCCTCTTAGGTAGGATCACAATAAACAAACCATTTTTCACCAAGAACTTTTGTGCCCCTAATGACAACATCTCACATCACACAAAAACATTGGTCTTTTAAATGTTAGGGTTAAATGTTTTTTTCTTTTTTGCTGTAGGGATGACTATTACAGAATGAAGCTACAGTGGAAATCTATAAGTGCCGATCAGGAAAATCGATTTTCTGCAATTAGGTAAGTGTTTGAACCATTTTTGCCGAGATGTTGCAATCTGGCTTAACTAGTTGGTTGATATTTCTATTGTGTCATGATAAACGTAGATCTCAAAATGTGTACTAATGAATTAGCCATATAAATGGCTTTTATGTATGTGTGTCATTTGAACATATAAAATCAAAACATAGGTTTCTTTAGATTATGATTTCTTCTTTTACCTATGATAGTCTTTGTTCAGGGACAACAAATGCTTAATCGAGAAAGATGTCACTCGAACTGATCGAACCCGGATGTTTTACGAAGGAAATGAAAATATTAGCTTGAAGCTGCTCAATGATATCCTTATGACCTACGTCATGTACAACTTTGACCTTGGTGAGCTGCTGTTTTTATCCTCAGTTTTTTATTTATGCTGCTTTTGTTGTGTTAAGTTGGGATTTTTGTTTAAAATTGATCAGTGCAAGTAATACTTTTTAATTATAAAGATGAATTTTTTTTAACAACTGTATTTATATCTCAAAGCATTCTGTCTAACTTTCAATACGATGGATGCATTGATGTATTGCGCAATCGAATCCAGATAATACATTATTAGTTAAACCAAACGCTTGGGATTGTTTGGATCACTGCAACTATTTTGGTCATCTTGGCCAGGCACTAGTTGGGCGTCAAAAACTGAAACCAGCAGAGTTTATACTCCCCGTCAAACTCCATATTGCTCTGTATTCATCCCATCTTCGATACCGATAACAAAGTTTAAGAAAAACTGCTGTTCTAACACTTTTACTTAATTTCATAAAATTCGTATCCAATGCTTAATACGGTAACCAAGCTAACATTTTCCATTTACTTCTTGTTAGGTTACGTGCAAGGCATGAGCGACCTTCTGTCCCCGATACTCGAAGTGCTAGCTGGCGAAGTCGACGCTTTCTGGTGTTTCGTCGGATTCATGGACATTGTGGTGAGTAATTGAAAAACAATTTGTTTTCTCGGATTTCGAACCCGGGACGCTCTCGAGTACAAATACCGATTAGGATTTGTATTTTCTGTGTGTGGCTCGAGCGTGTCACACCTTTCGGCCAAATGGCGAAGGTAACCACAGTATCGCAAATATTTCGTCTCCGATAACCATGAGCGCTATTAGTCACAAAAATAAATGACCGTTAGTGGGCGCTATGGAGCAGAAAATTTTTTGTTTTACCATGACCCTTTTAATGTAAATATTTAATCCAACTGCAATAAAAACAATTACAGCACTAGAATTCGACAAAATTACGTTTTTTCGCAAGAGCATCACTCGTTTTTAACCTGTTGGTCAGTACCTCTGGCCACGAATTGGGTTTTTCTGAAAAAGTCGTCAAAGCAAATTAAGAAACTTGTTGTCCTTATGTTTAATGACCACAGTACACAGAGGCTAAAACTGATCACCACACACAGAAACAAAACCAATCCACCATGCAAACTAAGTGCTGGAATTTCGTAAAAAACGTGGTCAGAAAAGTTACGCCCCCGCAATTGTGACCTTTAAAAAACCTGACTTGTTTCGCAAATAAACATTTTCATGGAAATCCTGAGACGCGGTACGGATATTTTTGGGCTTACGAACACCTGCTCTCATCCGATTTAATCTCACCCAATCGGCCTCGAATCTTAACCAAACTTTTACGTCCGCTCTTTATAACCGGGATGTCACAACGATACGCGGCATTTCAGAAACAAATACTGAACTATAAGGATACGATTAGGTTACCCACACAGTAAACATTTTCCACCCACGCGATACGCTCACCCGACCATCAAGAAGCTTGTATTCGTAGCAAGGATAGCCCGCGGCATTTAGGATCAAAGTCAGCCGACTTCGCAAGATCATTGTGCACACCAGATAAGACCGGCTCGATTGTTAAAATTTGACATTTGTTTGTGGTAGAAGTTGCCGGTTATATTTGCCGTAAGCACACCGTTACCTCAACTACGGTGGTCTGTGTTGTTGTGCGCCGTATATAGCTGCAAGCTGTTGGTATATTGATGTGCACAATTAGGCAAACTGAGAGGTTGGGTGACCCTATCAATTATTTTTTTAGCCAATCTTTGATTGTTTTTGTTATAGTTTACTTGTCAAAACAGCCAATGTGTTTTTGTGTTTATCCAAATGCGTTGACTATCTACATTTCTTGAATTATTAAACTTCCCAATGCTCTTTCTATGTATTTATTACCCATTTAACTCTTACTGTGCGACCAGTGGTCATAAAAACCACTAATTGAGAAGCACTGCACTGAACTATCTTTGTTCCCATAGCAACACAACTTCGACGTCAATCAAATGGGAATGAAGACACAGCTGAAAAATCTCCGCATCCTCATCCAGTTTCTCGATCCCAAGTTTTGGGATTACTTGGTGGAGAAGGAGTCCTCCAATCTCTACTTCTGCTTCCGGTGGCTGCTCATCCGCTTCAAGCGAGAATTCTCATTCGAAGACGTGCAGACTCTATGGGAGGTAAAAAAACGGTTTCCTTTCATAATATCAAAGTGTGGTTTTGCACAAGACCAGGCTCGCACAACTGAAAACATCACAAAGTCGACAAAAACAAAATATACTTGCGGACCGCGCATGCTAGCACCGTTGTAAAGTTTGTACAATGTGACCGTCGCGGCGTCGAATAAAAACGAAGATTTCGTTTTGGGATCATGAAGATTGAAATCATGAAGCACCTATACAAGTAGTAAACCAGACTTGTTTTGTTTCAGTGCTGTTCAAACTAATGCATATTATGCGAAACCTTTTGTGGGTCGCATTAAAAGGCAGTATGTTCTGAAAGCTTATGCAAGGGTGTATTCGAAGCAACTTTTCCTTCAGTACATTGGTTCTTAAACCTTTTCCTTATCGGCATCCCTTTGAAACCACCAACCAGTTCCCGTACCCCCCTTCGTTATTTTCAAAAAAGTTATTTCTCATGTCTAAATAACAAACAGTTTTCATTTGGATGAAATAGATGTAATGTAATGTCTACATAACTAGACCCAATTACTCAGTATACTCGTATCCCCCTAGAAACAGATCTTGTA
>QXVZ01000744.1:0-11579 GCA_008931825.1 Phallusia fumigata
TCGTTTCTGTCCGAAACAAAACATAAGGTATTGCTTTCTTCGTAGATATACATTACAATGAATCAGTTTGTAATGACAGCGCAGCCACTATCAAAACGTACAAAGCATTAGGCCTACAATCAAACTTAGACCTTGAAAATGTGTTTGTTGTTTAGATCGGCAAATTCCACATATCGGCAACCCCAGTAGGGAGTGAACTTCACACTGAGCGGAATCAACGCCAAGCTCTTGTCGCGTTGCGTGGGTCACGTGGAAAGAATTCTGCATCAGGGATATCAGATTACCGTTGAAGGAATGCGGCTGCTGGTGCCGCGGATAAGGGACCTAAAACAGCCGGTATAGCAAACAGTTTTGTAGCAGGCAATCTTTGAAAGAAACTTGTTCACCTTAGAAACATGTTATCTTCCGCGGTGAAGTGGTAACCTCCGGTTTGTGTCAATTCTGCAATACCTGCTCTTTCTCCAATTGTTTTTGTGAAAGAGAACTTATGCGGTATAAAATCAGGGCCGCGTATTAATGTATGGACCTTAGTAGGCTCGGCACTAACGATGGTAATATCCGCAAACAAAACAAATGGCGCTTATAGCTACTGCTCTCCTAACTTTGCAATGAGTTGCATTTTGGCATGGTTTGGTGTACGATGCTCGGTAAACAGTACATAGCCGCAGTAAAAATTTTATCAGCCATCTACGCTGCTTTGTCCTGGAGCCCAAAATGTAATCAGGTCGCCCCTTTTAAAAGCATAAATTTGTCAGGTTTGTTTTGCCCACCGAGGGTAAAAATGGAACCAGTAGCAGCAAAAATAAGAAATGGATTGTCTTTTTTTGGGAGTTACAGTGACATGCATAAGCGTTGCCATTTTTTTAAAGTTAAAGTGGTTGGATATCGGAGGAAATCACTTGGGTACCGAAGCAGCATCAATGTTGGCGCAGTGCATGGAAAACATCGAAATGCTCTGGTTGCAACAAAGTGACATCGATTGCGAAGCTGCTGAATTCAAATCAGTGTTTATCGCGATTGGCAAACTCAAAACACCGGTAGGCTAAAATGACATTGTTTTCACGTTGGGTGTTTTGTTTTACGTGCGACCACGTTTGTCAATACAATGTTCCACTTCTAGTTACAGCTTCTCAGCCTTGGGGCAAATAGAATTGGACCCAAGGGATATGTGATGATCGCCAAATGCCTCCACAACATCCAGCGTCTGAAGCTCTACTTGTGCGACATCAATGATGCTGAGTTGGAAATATTGGCGCAAGCAATAGCCGTGCTTAAAAATCCGGTACAGACCCTTGTAGCAATCAACCTTTAAGCGCTACAACTGTAAGTTTAAACGCGCTGCACCTTTTTGCTCGAAGAAAGTAATTATTAATAAGGCAGCGTCCCCACAAAAGTAAATTTAACACGTGACTGAAAATGCAACCATTAATACACATATTTGCCTGAATTATTCTTTTTAATTTGGGTTTGAAAACCTGCCTGTTACCTATAGTTGCAAGAGCTGAACATCAGTAACAACTACGTTGGAACGGCTGCCATGCGCTCTATATACTTGTGTGTGCACAACATTGAAGCTCTGAACCTCAACGATTGCGGAGTGACTGACAGCAACCTCGAACTTCTGTTGAATCGAACAGACAAACTTGAGAAACCTGTAAGTTACAACATTGCTTCTGCACCAAAAAAAGAGACTGCATTTCTGGCCACTCCATTGACTATACTTGTAACACAGCTAGAAGACACACTGAATCAGTTTAGAAGGGAAACCCACGAGCGTAACATATTACATAACTGTACAACGCAAAAAGTATATATAGGCTATGGAAAGCGCAAGCCCTTACAGAAAATTCATTTGGCAACATTATGAGTTACACATTTTTATATCGTACTAAAATCNGTTGCTTCTGTACCTAAAACAGATGCCATGTTTCTGGCCACTCCATTGACTTCGTAATACAGTTAGAAGACACTGAATCAGTTTGGAGTCGAAAACCCACGAGCGTAACATATATTACATACAGTACAACCCAAAAAATATATGTATGGAAAGCGCAAGCCCTTACGGAAAATCCATTTGCCAAATTTATGAGTTACACAATTTTTATATCGTACTAAAATCCAATTGCGTTTTGAGGAACTTTTTATTTCAACATTTTAGATGAAGTGGCTTTGCATTAGAAGCGAAAACATGAGTGACGTGGCTGCCGAACTATTGTCTCAATCTATGCACAAATTCGAAAATATCTGGGTTCAAAGATCGTGCTTTACTGATGCTGGTGTTCAAATCATAAAAGACGCATCACGTTTGGACAAAAATAAGGTACACAAAATATCTTATATTTGAATTTATATAAGTTACAAAATCCTTTTGCAAATTATTATTCACTGCTGCAGATCTGCAAAGTACATGGTCTTACAACCGAGCTGTAGATATCGAGCGGATCGACGGTGTTTCAATGACCTACATTTGTTTTGTCAAGTGAATTTACCTATCCACTCACAATTTGCAATTGTGTTCATTGTGCAACCTTCGTGTATAATGTTAAATGCCAACCGACATTATGAGAACTTACCAGCCAAAATTACCCTCCACAAATAAATTGAACAACATGAACTCTTCCCATTATTATGCACCCATTCTGTCTATTGAACAAAATGTGTCCCTTTTGTAAAAAATGATTCAATCAAAATACATTGCAATCAATTATCCTGAACAAGCAAAATTAGGTCTATATTCCCAAATAAAGAAGACTCTTGTGCAGTAATCTTGTCCAGTCGTAGTCAGGCCATTCGTCCAGAATTTTATGGATTGATTGGGTACAGTTTTAGAATTTTTTTAAATGGGATAAGGTGGTGCTTACAACACAGTAGTATAACATTATTGTGTTGGTTCATTCAAGCATAAAAAAATTACAACATCATTCATACACCCATGCATGTCGAGGTAATAAAATAATTTATTGCTTTCAAAATATTCGGTAATAAAATCCTACTAAAGCCGACGCGCCTTTGTCCCAATTATTTTCTGCAAAAGACAGCTGCTAAAGTCAACAATAACCGGATGTCTGTGGGCGACATGACCGCCGCGAATCGTTGTGCAGTTTCCACAGTCACGCGGGAAAGTTTGCTTAATTTTTTTTGCATCACATTTTTTCGTTTGCTGTGATATAACACATTTACAAGTTGCAATATTGTTTTGTTAAAAATTGTGGTAATTTACTGTTCTTGTGAAATTGTCCATTCTTTTAACATCGCTGTATCGTTCTATCTGAAAATGCCAATTTTAGGATATTGCCGGTGCGAAGAACTTTACTGGTAAACCCGTTGCACGAATCTTGATTCATGTCCGGTAAAGACTGAAGATAAGCTTAGAAATAGGTTCACGTTGTACGTAAAAAATGACTTCTTGTGTGTATAGTGATGAAGCAGCATCAAATAATTTGCTTCATTTTATTGCACAGTTTTTTTGATCTTTCTCTTTTGATTGGCTTTGACAATTGCTCAAAATGTGTATGTAGATGCATTGAGAACGTTATAAACTTGTTTTTTTGGTTATGCAGTAACTGTAGTAAAAGCTTAATTTGAGAACTAGAAATTGAGAAAAATTTTGTCCTTGTATCATATGTACACTTTGTATTGTTAATAGACGTAATAGTATTATATTTTGCCTGATTGCAGTTGGCCCCACGCTTTCATATGTGTTGTAACCACTTCTGCAATGCTTTTAGAAATGACATTTTTAAACCAGGAAATTACATAACAAGCTGAAAGTAAAGTTAAGCTGCAAATGGAACCATCAGAAAAAAAGCAAAAGCTTCAACGACCCTTAAAAGAACTTCATATACCATGTATAATGGTTATGGAAATGTTACAAAATGTAGCTCAAAAACAAGGTTTACGGTTTGAATGTGGTGCACATAAACCTAAGCGAACTATAACACAAGCACAAACAGAATGGTTTTACCACAAAGTTCAGAAACCTGCCATAAATGGCAAAAAGCCAACTCCAAGTAGACCTGAAATGTGCAAGAAAATGTTAGTAAAAGCACATCAGATGAAGGCAATGAAAATGAGGAAATCTTGTTCTTTTTTTGAAGTAGAATATATTTCTGATTTTAAAGTTACCAACGTAAGCACGTGTGACTAGCTTGCACCTGGTTGTTAAATGGCATTACATTGTTTTGTTTGCAGGGAAAACGTCATTACCTTGTAAAATGGGTTGGATGGCCGAAGGAAGCAAATACTTGGGAATGTGTATCCAATTTAAACTGTTCCAAACTTATTGAGGAATTCCATTGCGACTATGTTAAACAACTCAACAATTTCCTTACTAGCCGAAAGCTTACTTGGTCGCAGGTACAATTAACCAGAGGCTGGGTTTATTAACTATGTGCACAACACTAACTGGAACATGTTTTTAGTTGCTAAGGCAAAAAAGAAAGAAGCGTTTGTTGCAACATTTGTACGACATGGTCCCCAATAATTTTCGCTTTCAAGCAGAATATGCTTTGCGGAAACAACAGGCACAAGCTAAGTTACAGGCTTGGCAAACACAAATAAACGCCATCACTCGAGGTGCTCCTTTAATTGCAATTGAAAATGAAGTTGACCTTGAGGTTTGTTGTGTACAAGTGTCAATGTTTATAAACTAGGACTGACTTAACTTTACTACTTAAGAACTTGTTGCTGCCTGATATTCTTAGAAAGAATTTTGTTTTTCCAGCAAATACTTGTAAAATTAGAAAATTGTTTACAGCCCCTTCCGGACAGTTTTACATATCTTGAGCAAAACATTGCTGGGTTAGGGGTGAACATACCAACGGACCCCCTAATTGGCTGTGAATGTGTGGGAAGCTGTTCACTTCCTCTCAAACAAGGGGATTGCTGCCCTGGAACTCACAAAGGAAAGCCGGCCTACGAAAATGGTTTGGTGAAATTAAAACCTGGCAAGCCCATCTTTGAATGCAACTCCAGGTATGTTATAGACTGATTTGCTTTTTTGCCTCTATGCTCACTTTTTTTGTTAATACATCAGCATTTAAACTCACATGTACTTTATACACTAAGCATTCCCAATGTTTTTTTAGTGATTTACTACAAACAAATAAGACCTTATTTCTAAACAAAGTTGTTAAAACGGATTTCTTTTAACAGCTCCCAGCCATGTCAGAAGAAATATGTTTTACAATCACTTTTTTATCTTTTATATGTTGTTAAATATGCTGTATTGAAAAAATGAATGTGCTTCAATGCATGTAAAAAACAATAAAAAAGGAAGCAAAGAATAAAGTCACACTATGTTATTTATTGTCTGTGTTAATTTGCAGGACGTACTAAGTTACATGTTTTGTTAGTTTTAACTGCCAAGATTGTTGAACCCTCACAGGTAAATCAGAGCACTGCTTGTACTAATCTGTTGTTAAGTATATGTAAACTATAATATATATTAACATGTTGTAAATTGCTCGAGATGTTTATTTACTTCAGATGTCAATGTGGACTAAACTGTCCAAATCGCATTGTCCAAAAAGGTCCACAAATCGCCATGTCTCTATTTAAGACCACCAATGGAAAAGGTTGGGGTGTAAAAGCGCTAGAACCAATCCTGAAAGGAGCTTTTGTTATGGAATATGTTGGTGAGGTGAGTGTTGCTCGTATTTTGCAATAAGCTTAGTGAAAGTGGAATTTATATTTGTTCGTGATCATGCATTACTGCTCGTTAACTTAACTGGTTTGGGGAGACCAGAATGGAACATGTGCTGGCATAGCAGGAATCGTAAAAGTAACTTATTCGGGAAAATAAACTATCATACTTTTGACTGGCAATGTTTAGGAAACTGGGCAGTGTCAGATAACTACTGTCCTTAGTCCTGACTCATTAAAAACATGAGCAGATTCCTAAAATCAAATGNTTTGTTAATACATCAGCATTTAAACTCACATATGTACTTTATACACTAAGCATTCCCAATGTTTTTTTAGTGTTTTACTACAAACAAATAAGACCTTATTTCTAAACGAAGTTGTTAAAACGGATTTCTTTTAACAGCTTCCAGCCATGTCAGAAGAAATATGTTGTACAATCACTTTTTTATCTTTGATATGTTGTTAAATATGCTGTATTGAAAAAATGAATGTGCTTCAATGCATGTAAAAAACAATAAAAAAGGAAGCAAAGAATAAAGTCCCACTATGTTATTTATTGTCTGTGTTAATTTGCAGGTCGTACTAAGTTACATGCTTTGTTAGTTTTAACTGCCAAGATTGTTTAACCCTCACAGGTAAATCAGAGCACTGCTTGTACTAATCTGTTGTTAAGTATATGTAAACTATAATATATATTAACATGTTGTAAATTGCTCGAGATGTATTTTTACTTCAGATGTCAATGTGGACTAAACTGTCCAAATCGCATTGTTCAAAAAGGTCCACAAATCGCCATGTCTCTATTTAAGACCACCAATGGAAAAGGTTGGGGTGTAAAAGCGCTAGAACCAATTCTGAAAGGAGCTTTTGTTATGGAATATGTTGGGGAGGTGAGTGTTGCTCGTATTTTGCAATAAGCTTAGTAAAAGTGGAATTTATATTTATTCATGATCTGGCATATCAGAAATCGCAAAAGTAATTTATTCGGGAAAATAAACTATCATACTTTCGACGGGCAATGTTTAGGAAACTGGGCAGCTCCATCAAAAAGTGTCAGATAACTACTGTCATGACTCATTACAAATGCAGTTTCCTAAAATCAAATGCATGTCATTGTGTTTGTGTTTAGGTAATCACCAATGATGAGGCCGAACGACGGGGAAAAGTTTATGACAATGCAGGAATCACCTATTTGTTTGATCTTGATTTTTATGACGANTCATTGTGTTTGTGTTTAGGTAATCACCAATGATGAGGCCGAACGACGGGGAAAAGTTTATGACAATGCAGGAATCACCTATTTGTTTGATCTTGATTTTTATGACGAGGAAAATCCTCTCACTGTGGATGCTACAAACTATGGAAACATATCACATTTTGTCAATCATTCGGTGAGTGATTTATTAAATGTCTAAAAATTGGCTGGTGTTCGTTGTCATGTTGAGTAGTACAGTTTTGTTAGCAAATATAACCCAAAACAAAAATACAGTACATTATTCATGTCTTTAATAAAATCTATTGTGGACATGTTATTAGGGACAAGCTACATTGCACCATACCCTTGTACTTCTAATCAAGCATCCCCTTTTTGATGCTCAATGCACAGAGAAAACTTTGCTAAAAAGTTGTATAATCAGCAGTAAACACCTTATAAAATGTTGTACTAGTCACCTCTCAACAGAAAGCAGGATGCAGTTTACATCTGATTATGGGTCCTCTTCAGGGAAGGGGACACATGTTTTCGCTTCATTTTCTTTTTCCTTTCCTGGGATTTTCCTACGCTTGAATATAAAAAGTTGTAAAGCATGCAATTGTAGTGTATGGGTTCCTGTATTTGAACCCATGGCCTTGTTACCCTAATAGACCCCAAAAAGAACATACTGATGGGATTCATTTATCACTGTTTACCACTATAACTTAAGCAGTTACTATGCTAGAACTTAAAATAGGTGAAATTATTAAATTAAGATGAAATTATTGTGTTACATAATTCCTTTTTAAAGTAAAATACTGAATCCTAACGGTTGTGATTCCCTGCAAAATAGAATCAAAATTTGCTGTTGTATTTGGGTATAGGGTAATTCAAACCGGCATAGTTTTATCCATGGTGCATCTAAACGTGCACTATTCGTCTGCGCTTTGTGTTGATGTCATTTACATACGCAACCGCCAATACAACGCCGTTGGTTTTCGTTTTAAACTAACGCTTAGCCGCGCGTTTGACATGATATAAATGCGGAGTAACCTGAGTATCGCTATGTGGTTCAATCTTCCGGAATGTCAGCAAAATTGAGTTGCGTCGATGATTGTGCAACTTGTTTTGATTGGGTAAAGCTACGTCCCGGGCAATCGGTCCTAATCGCGGAAAATTCGGTCTGTTTCGGTAACAAACGGACACAAAAGTCGAAAATAAACGTTGCGGTGAAAAAATGTAATAGCATCTTAGAAAAAATACCGAAAACTGGCGGAAAATGTGTTTGATCCGTGCGTCTCTGCCTTCATAATGCCATGAAAAGCTTGGGTTAATATGTGATCCACGCAGAGTATGCACATTGCTGTTTTAACCCATTCCTTATGTTTGAAAAAAATTGCCTTTTTGTCAATCAGTGTTCCCCAAACCTGCAAGTTTACAATGTGTTCGTTGACAATATCGACCCTGCATTTCCCCGCATTGCTCTCTTTGCGAGAAGGAATATTGCAATCAACGAAGAGTTTACCTTTGACTACCAGATGACTGGAGATATGACAGGTTAGTATTGTCAAATCAACCAAGTTTCTGTTGGCTTTTAGCAGAGTGCACGAGCCTGATATTAAGCCCAAACATCGAAAAACTTTTTAAAGACGCAAGGGAGGAAGATTTAAAACAATGGCTTCCAACTAGTGATGTTTAAAATCGAATATCGAGTTCTTGGTTAGGATTGTTGTTTCGAAAATGTCGCCACTGTGGGGTAAAGAAAACCGAAGGTACTCACAATGGCGCCTAAACGTGCATGCGAAGTTCGTCTGCACTTGATATTAAAGCAAGTAGTATTTATAGACGCAGTAGCGCCGACGTGACGTTTGTTTCCTTATTCAGGTAATAAATAATAACAAAACAAAGCAACGATGCAAAAACTAACAGTACAATGATAAGTCGTTAGAATTTTCATAGCATCAACTAAATTTAGGTGTGTCCGCTGGACGTATAACTCGTTTTAACTGTACAATCACAGTTGCATAATGGCGCAAAAATTATGGTTTGCTATGTTGACGCAGAACTTTCACTTGACAATGTTTTTACACCTTAAGCAGTTGACAACCATAAGGACCACACTTTTAAGGTTGTTTTTTAAAAGGGCACCATGGATAACCGAAAATTATTTAGAAGGCATGAGATCATTTCTCCAAAGTTTATTTATACCTTGAATTTGAAACAACCACTCAAGATTAGTCAATAAATCTCCTATCAACCTCCCTAACTCCCAACATTTTTTGGCCGCATACAACTTGGAAGTCCTGTTGCCACTATAAACTATGTACTAAATTAGCCTGCCTTATACTAATCTAATCAGACAAAATTGGTAACAAAAAAGTACTCAAAATGAGAAGTAAAAACCAAAATGAATACAGTTTCTTGTCGAAAAAAGAGGTTTTTTTCATACCACCTAGAACATCTTTGCATACCACTAGTGATATATGTACCACAGGTTGGAAACCACTGGTTTAAATAAACTACCTATGCAGAACAACCTAACATTGGCATTGTACAAAGCTAATTTTGCATACAAATGTGACTGTGACTGAGTATAGCTGTAACCTGATATCATACAGGAAGCTAGTATAAATTTTTGTTGCAAATGCTAACCAACCAGCAAAACACCCTGATTTATTTTCATGTTTTCTTTGTATTTCTTTCATGGTATTTTTATTTTTTGAAGAGGTGTGTCTGATAAACTTGCATTCATTTTTAAACAGTCACAAATTCCACACATAAACATGATTAAGAAGCCTGAACACTGTTCATTTTTAAACATGCAACATTGTAGTAGGTCATTTTATTAAATGTTCTAACTATACAACATATTTTTAACTTACAACTTGATTCTCCAGATGGACAAGAAGATATTGTCACAAACATCACTGAAGCTTCATCCGAAATTTTAGATGCGGGGGAGGATGATACCGCATCCGATGTTTCTAGATCCTCCTCGTGTTCGTCAATCATTAAACGAACAAAATGTCTTTGTGGTTCATCCAACTGCCGTGGATGGTTAATATGAAGCTGCTGCATGCAATCAGCATTAACATATGTATTGGGCAAGCAACTGCTGAAATTTTTCATCCTGGCTTTTGTCTTTTTTGTACTTGCTTTTACACCTACTTTCACTCAGCTTTTGTTGTTTCTTTGTCTAAACAGTTGGTGTAGTGCCATTGATTTATTGTGAAGCTTTTAAAGCTTTTAGACCCGATGCAAATCAATTTGGTGGAATAGAGAGTCCCATTGGGAAGAAATTGACCGAAACTGATAGAAGGCCATTGGCGCTGTCATGTCTTTGTAAGTGTGCATTGGATTTTTACTAGGACAATCCATTGATATCAAGGGAAACATGTCTAAATTCTGGAATCAGGATTCGGTCTCGGAAATGTATCAGCCATTAAATGGCATCGGCATGTTGAGATTCGTTTTTAAAACCACACACAGGCGAATTCGTGACTGCCCCATCCCCATCTTTAGTACCAGTTGTATTTGTGGATGCAAAATACTATAAATTCTTGACAAAAGTTTTAAGTTTTTCTGTTCGTGGTTTGCTGTTGATGCATTTGTTGCTATTCCAGCGGTTTTTACAGTAAATTGGTTTCCGGCTTAAACAATCTAGACATCTTTTTATAAAACTCGTCTTACTATTTTGAGTGAGCACATTTTCACCAGAACCTCAACACTACTATAATAATGCCTAGGATTTTATTCATTTTCCGTTTAGTAATGTGTGGTGTAGTCCGTCGTCTTTCGTCAGTCAAATCGTGTGCAATTGTCTGATTTTTTCCCTGAACACCTCCACCTGCAAATTTTGGCCTAAAAGTCTAAAACATGTGTTGGAGGAATGTTTTTTACCTCATAAGTTAGAAAATTGGTGACTGATTCGTTAATTAAAGCGTACGGCCGAACACCGACTTATCGTCAGTTTTTAGACGTGGTGTTTGTTTTAAAAGACCTGAGGACAGTTCCAACATGCTCCTAAAACCACGTGGTTTGCTGGACACCTTTTTTGTTAAGTGTGCTTTTTACGGTTGTTATCAAAACACGATCTTACGTTTTTTTACCAATTTAGGTGTTTCTTGAATTTTCTATGGAAGTCACGAATTTTTGGGCTTGTGTGTCTTATGAAATATGCGGTTTTGTGGGAAAAACTTATTTGAAGAAACCATTTCTATTTGGAGAAACTTTGAGAACCAGTTGCATCAGGTGTTNCCACGTGGTTTGCTGGACACCTTTTTTGTTAAGTGTGCTTTTTACGGTTGTTATCAAAACACGATCTTACGTTTTTTTACCAATTTAGGTGTTTCTTGAATTTTCTATGGAAGTCACGAATTTTTGGGCTTGTGTTTCTTATGAAATGTGCGGTTGTGTGGGAAAAACTTATTTGAAGAAACCATTTCTATTTGGAGAAACTTTGAGAACCAGTTGCATCAGGTGTTTGGTAGTTGTATTTTTGTGACATTTGACCTATTAAGACTAGCGACATATGTTGCTGTCCATGTCGTAACATCAGTTGTTTGTATAACTGCCGTTGTCGAATCCACAACTCGCCGCCCTTCATGTTTTCTGATTGGTTTCGTCCCAAACAGACGCAACAATTTCGACTAAACTTGTTGACGAAAAAAATTTGTACCAAGAAAGAAAAACTTGTCTGGCGGTCCGGACTTCGCAATAAATGTGAAATCCCTTCAGTTGG
>QXVZ01000745.1:0-23336 GCA_008931825.1 Phallusia fumigata
TTTTATAAATTTATGATAGAGCCAAAATTTTAAAAAACTTTCGTTCACCGACTTGGATTTTCGCCATGGACTCATTGCGACAAACATATTCAAACGTTGTTGCGCCAATCGGGAAAAATAAGGAAACAAACAAACAATTAAAACCAATTTCCAAAAGTTTTCTCGACACCTAATAAACCTTCAAAATAATTTCGTGTCAATTTAAACTTGCCGAAAGAGAGTCCAACTTATTTTTTAACTGCCATAATCTTTGTTCGTGTAGGAATTGCAATTACAGAAATTAGCAATTGTAGTGTGTGCGAATCAAATCAGTGCGTTTGCAACTAAACGAGATAAGAAGCTCAAGGGTGTAAATCTGCAACTGCGAAATGTGCAAGTTGTGTAAGGATATCAAAAAAGGCAACTGTGGTGGATGTATCAAAGCAAGGCATTTTCTCACACAAAAAACGTGTTACCTGTTTAAATGTCCCACCCGAAGTTGGTGCAAAAGTGTGGGGCAATGTAATGAAAGGGTACCTAGGGGCCTGTACCCGTCATTGTGCAGTCGAGCTGGTTTTCCACCACATATTTTGATAACATAAGGTCCGCATTAGGCAAGGTACAAGAAACTTTGCATTCTCGGAATTAGGTTTAGGGAAACTGCTGATGTCTGAAATGAAATATTGTTTTTTTTTTGTTTTTTTATGCGTTTTAGTTTTGCGAAGTTTATCGACCAGACAATTTAGTGCTATCTCAAAAAAAAGTTTACATTGACGTGTGTTTAATTGAAACCACTGCGTCAGATTTATCAGGAAGTCGTCGTTCCACAGTTTGTTTCTAGTGGTGAAATATGTTGTCTATGAGTGTGTTTTTTAAAAAACGTTTTATTGTTTAGGCGAACATAATATTAGTAATAACCTGCTTTTTAAAATTTGTGCAATTTATTTTTCCATGTCTCATGCAATAATTATCTTTAATGCATCAGATTATGTCAGTTGTAAAATCATAACACCAACAACAGTGCGTGAAGCCATGTGAATAACACATGGGCTTGGGGAGAAACACTGCTTGTCTGTGATTGGTTGATAGGGTTTGCATTGCTAGGTTCTTTGTTTAGCAAAGCAAAACGGCAATCGCATGAGGAACTGTTGCTTTGATACAACGTAGGTAATTCTGGATGTAGAATAAAGACTATGTTCATGCTTTTCTGTGTTTTCTGTGCAAAAGCTGTGTAGCAGGATATTATGAGACTGGTTAGTTTATTCAGCCACCTATAGCTTGTTCTGGCACTAGTAACTGTTATCAAAACATGTTGTTTTGAAGAAAGTCTAATCTATTTCTATTTTTAAAATATTGCGTTTTGGTTGAGGGTCGTCACGTGTGCGAATGTATTTGAAAATTGGCCAAAGTTCCCAAAAAGCATTTGATTTAAGTTTATTGTTGATTGACTATATTTAGATCATGTTTTAAAACATTTATATTTCTTCTATTATAGAAAATTTGTCATCTTCTTGTAAACTTTAAAAGTTTAACACAGACCAAATATTTTCCAATTACAAAATACATGTGATACATACTAAAATTGTTTGTATACTGTAGGTAAAATGTCAAAGGTATATTCCAAAAATTTCACCAAAAATTTTGGAAGTTTTGTTTACAATGTACTTGAAGGTAAAAATATATAGTTCATGTTTGCTGTTTACAAATGCGGTTAGTATCCGTTTTAAGCTGTGGTTTCCATTTCTTTCTAAAATATCTATAGTTTCCATTGAGGTATTTAAACATCTCTACTTTATCCATTTTTTACTAATCTGTATGTTTACTGTTTGACCAAAGATCAAGGCAAAGTTTTGTATTTTTTGTAAACCTCTGATGCATTAGTGGAAACCATCACACTGCCTTTTCATATTTTATGCCCATAAATTTTGATTTCAATTAATCATCTGAGTTTTATCCCCGGTTAAGCCAAAGTGTTTAGTAAACTCTTTTATGTGATCTAGTATTTTGTGATGTGTTTTCACATTGTAAATATTATTTAGTGTGTATCAAGTATGCCAGCACAATACACAGTTTGACATATTTTTAACCCACTTTTTTGTTAGTGACTATATACTTGACTTGTACGTGATAGGAAAACTGTATTGTGTCCCTGACCGGTGAACTTTGTGACAATAAAAAATGATGAACAGAGCAGGAGCAGCCTCACCCAGCAATGACATTGAACTTCTTTTACAAGCTGCTGAATTTTTAGACAACCAAGACAAACGAGATAGAGGTAAAGCATTTTTGTGTAGACATGTTTTATTGGATTGTTTTTGTGCACTTACACATCATTCTTGTATTTCATTTCAGAGTCTGAACATGGTTATGCCGCTCCTGCTTATCGCTATGGAAATGAACCTCTAAGAACCAAAATGAAGGCCATTCGTCGATCACAAAATAGGTTTGTAAATATTGACACGATGTAGATTTAAAAAGATAAAAAAGAAAATAACTAATATTATATCCGTGACCAGGCACACAAAATACATTACAGTTGGTGGGTGCGTTTAAAAATGCTACAGGCCGAAAAGTCACTTTAAATGTGACGTTTGTTTTGGACAAGTCTAGACTTGAATTCGCTCACGCTGGTAGTAATGCTTGCTTAAGACTCGGTGGCGTTGACGTGTTACGTTGCACGCTGCGACATACCAAGACGCACAAAGCGCTGACCTATTTACAATTCAGGCCTAGAGGCTATATAGCACCTCATAAACGGAGCGAACTGTCCGATAAATACGATTACCGGCAAGCCCACAGTTGTCATTTATTGTACCCCTGTAACTTGCACTCACCATCAAAGCGAGTTCAAACGCGGTATGGTATTTTTATGATACGTTTTTGTGCATACTGGTTTCACCATTGAGTAAACAAGCGGTTGTCGAAACTTTACATTTCAAAGCTGCCCCTAGACAAGGTTTAAAAGTCTTCTGCCTTTCCGCCGATTATGGTAAAAACATGTATTTAAGTATTTATGGTTTAATTTGATGCTTAACCTTGGGCGGTTTGTGACCCAAAGAGCAGAGCACTATCTTCTCCCACTGCGTAATTTTGTAAGGCAGTCATACCACACAAGTCCTTTATTGGCTACATGTGTGTTGTCACGTCCTGTTTCTTGACGTAAGTTGTGACGTTGGGCTACCCACTGTTGGAAGTGCGTGATTATATTCTGTTGTCCAATTAGCCCAACCTGGCTTGCCTTTAAAAATAAATTTGCTGATATTTCGTAAAAGTTGGGTAGTATTCGTGGTTTGTTCGGCAACGCATTTAACGAACAATCACCCGTCTTGTTTACATTTACACCATACTTGCAACAAACGCAATACGAAGCCTATTGACTCAATGAGTTCGCCAGCCAGTCACAACGTCCGAATGTTAACAGTGTCGCACGCACGTTGCTTTGTTTGACATTGTGGTTTGGGCCTGATGGTGCAACATGTAAATTTATGTGAACCGAAACGTGATGCGAAAAGGCGTAGGTGGGGAAAGCTAGTTCCAATTCCTGGGTACCTATGGTGAAATCCACAGTGACGGAAAGCGGAAGCATGGCCGTTGCGTTTTATGTCTCAGTGTTATTAAAATGTTATTATTTTGTCTTGATGTCCTGCTGTTGAACCATTTTGTGGTTGCGACATCCACAATCTTTTCGTCACCTCGTCACCCTATTTTGTTCTCCGAAAGTCGTGACTTTAAAATGTGCTGTGTAAAAAGCATCCATGAAAACTACTAATTTGTTCGCAATCAAAACGAAGTNTGGTTTAATTTGATGCTTAACCTTGGGCGGTTTGTGACGCGAAGAGCAGAGCACTATCTTCTCCCACTGCGTAATTTTGTAAGGCAGTCATACCACACAAGTCCTTTATTGGCTACATGTGTGTTGTCACGTCCTGTTTCTTGACGTAAGTTGTGACGTTGGGCTACCCACTGTTGGAAGTGCGTGATTATATTCTGTTGTCCAATTAGCCCAACCTGGCTTGCCTTTAAAAATAAATTTGCTGATATTTCGTAAAAGTTGGGTAGTATTCGTGGTTTGTTCGGCAACGCATTTAACGAACAATCACCCGTCTTGTTTACATTTACACCATACTTGCAACAAACGCAATACGAAGCCTATTGACTCAATGAGTTCGCCAGCCAGTCACAACGTCCGAATGTTAACAGTGTCGCACGCACGTTGCTTTGTTTGACATTGTGGTTTGGGCCTGATGGTGCAACATGTAAATTTATGTGAACCGAAACGTGATGCGAAAAGGCGTGGGTGTGGAAAGCTAGTTCCAATTCCTGGGTACCTATGGTGAAATCCATAGTGACGTAAAGCGGAAGCATGGCCGTTGCGTTTTATGTCTCAGTGTTAGTAAAATGTTATTATTTTGTCATGATGTTCTGCTGTTGAACCATTTTGTGGTTGCGACATCCACAATTTTATCGTCACCTCGTCACATTATTTTTTCTCCGAAAGACGTGATTTTAAAATGTGCTGTGTAAAAAGCATCCATGAAAACTACTAATTTGTTCGCAATCAAAACGAAGTTAACGTTTGTGTGGAAACAGCTAGCTGTTTATTAAGGTATATATTTTCATTTGCGTGCATAACTACAATACACGAATGTGTGTGCGCGTATCTGGTAGGAGCCCGTTACTAACTATTCTTTGTTTTATTGTCCAGGACTTCGCACAACGAACTGGAAAAGAATAGGTAAGTTGTATTTGACTTTGTGTGGCGTTCTGGCATGTGCCGTTCACTATTCAGTCTCGTGGCTAGCACTTTTCAGGCCACCATACAAATCGCCTTGCCCGTTGTCACATGGTTTCCACGTGAATAGGTGACGCGTTTGACGTCACAATAAAGAGACTAGCGCCTGCTCTCTTTGTAGCTTCGATGTCGGCGTCATTCGTGATGATTATCCAAGCGCTGACTAGCAATTGATTTTTGTAGCTAGCCGGACGTACCCTGTAGGTCGTCACGTGGCTAATAACATGGCCCTTTAAATTCTTTGTGCCCGGTTTGTTTCTGAGTACGAAGACTTTTTGCCAACGGTTACTGGGAATTTCAAAGTGTGATGTTTCAAACTGAAGCCGCATGCCGAGACCAATCTCATTCTCACACAAACTATTTAACAAACTGGTTCCTTCATCATTCATGTTATGTGCTAAAGACTATCAGGCCATGTAATAGACTGATTTTGAAACGTTAGACTTTAAATTGATCTTGCCAGCTGTTTATTTATCCAGCAAAAAAATCGTTTTTTAACATCATGTGCATTTCAAAAACACATGTTGATGTTTGTCAAGCACAAAACGAGAACAGGGCCGCGGTTTAAACAATACTGGATAAAATACACACATTTTTCAAAGGCAAAACTGGAAAATCCGGACGAAACGAAGTTGTTTACCTTCTTGCAAGGTTATAAAAGCCCCTGAGTTCATGCGCTGCAAATGCTCCGTTGCGTCGCAAAGCGTTCTTCAAGCCGCGACCGGCGCCCGATTTAACGGCTGTTTTTTAGAGTGCCAGACTGCGCGCTGGCCCCTTGACGTTTGGCCTAGATGGCCATTGTAGCGTGCAGCAATTGAACGCTCGTTGATGTTGGCGCGCAGCTACAGTTGAACGTAAATAGTGATGGACACTGCCGAGTAGGCGACTGGAACGCTTTTGAGTGTCGTTGTCGCCAGCTCTTAAGTGTTTTTTAAGTTTGTTTCTCCATCATGCGTGTAAAAATATAAATTAGCAAACACCACAAGTTTCTTTCCCCCTAAAACCAACCGAAATTGTTGTTATTTTTTATAATTGTTGCGGGTTCTAAGTGCAATCGCCAATAAATGATTGGTGCCGCTGCTACATTAAATCTTCTCAGTTTTGTACTTGCAACGCACATGGTGGCCAGTCAGGACATTTCCTTGAAGGACGCTAGAACTGCGGGCGTGGTTTTAGCGACACGCGCTTGGCATGTGTAAACCAATCACAGCTCGGCAAAGCTCATTTTCTCCCGTTGTTTACAGCGAACAGCTGATCGCTCATATTATTGTCTCTCTCTTCCCTTCTCCTAGGAGCAACGGCGCGTAGCTTTTAGTGCTCTTAGGTTCTCCCACTACTGCGCATGTGTGTGTGGTGTGCTGTAAATATTCTCTTTACGAGTCGCCGTTGTTGAACGTATTCATGAAGCACAATTTGGGTTTCGATTTCATCCAGCACTTCATTTTACCAAATAAGCTTATTAAACTTTTACCTTTAAAAAGCATTTTATAATAGTAATTTTTGCTTTACAGACGTGCACATCTGCGAGGATGCTTAGAAAATTTGAAATCAATCGTTCCACTCAGCGGTGATGCAACCAGGCATACGACCCTCGGCCTTCTCAATCAAGCTAGTCAACTGATCAAGGTAAGTGCCAAGAAACGAAGTTAGAATTATCCCAAATTTTATGCTTCAAAATGTTTGTTTTTTAAGACATTGGAAGAGAAAAACCAGCAAAGTGAACATGAAAAAGCCCAGCTTTCGAAGTACAATGAACAGCTAAAAAGAACTTTACAGCGCTTAGAGGTTTCCCGTCGACGAAGGAACTCCACCGGTTCTGCATGGTCATCCAGTCATTCAGAATCCTCAAATGACTCTGACAAAGGTACACATTTAGATATAAGTACAGTATATATATTACTTACTAATTCTTGGAATCAGAGAAAACAATGTATTCAATCCGAAAAAGTAATTGTTATGTTTAATAAACATTCCTAAACCGAATTTTTGTAGTGGAAAAGGGTTAATTTTTAGTTTGGTTTAAAAGGGGTAAAATTTTTGTCAGTAGTAAAGTACAACAGCTTTTATTACCTTGGCCTTACACTAAAAGCTTATTAATGCCTTGAACTAGAGAGTAAATAAACTTCAGTAAATTACTGTTGACCAGACATGTTCATTTCGTTAATTTTTTCCACCAATTTTTACCACTCTAACCTGAGCATTTTCTATTAAGATGAGGAAATCATTGATGTTACTGACTGCAGTGACGATGCAGAAAGACTACAGCCTCCTGTTCCACTTCGTTCAACTAACCTCATCACAATCAATGTGTCAAAACCTCTATCTCTCCCAGCTCGTGCTCTTGCTCAAATGAAACGAGCAAAAAAAGCTGACTAACTTACCTTCACACCACAAAAAAAACTGATTGTGCATTTAGTGTAGGTACTGCAAGGTGAGCAACCATATAATGGCAACATCTTGCTTGCAAGCTGACAATGTTGGACTCCTGGTAAACTTCCACTGGGCGTCTTAACTACCTCTCTCTTGATTTACTTCAGCTTTTTCAACCAATCTGGATTTTATGATCTGGCATCAAATTCAGGTTGAAGGTGCTGTGAAACTCAAAATTGGCACAAATTTGTCAATAGCTGTGGCCAACCACTGTGATTCCAACATAGAAATGAAATATCAAATTTATTTTTAATACTTTAAAAAGTCAAATTGTATTTCCAACATTGAAGTCGCAGGAGCAAGCTGTTTATAAGAAAACATTGATGTCACTCAAATTATGCAACTTCACGTGGAATTCTTAAATTTTGTTGTTTGTTGAATTTCTTACCACCCCAAATTTTCTATGCACCAAACCGAAACAACCGCCACAAACAATTTGAGAAATACGTACGAGGTGTTATGTCAACTACAAGGATCCTGTTACAATGTTTGCCATTGTTCTTGTGATGGTTGCCAGGTAGCAGTCTACACTATGCTGCCTTGAGTTTCGCCGCTTTTGCTCTCGGTAGTTTCAGCGCTTGTATATTTGTTGTGTGTTTTTTTGTTCTGTACTCCCCCTCCCCCATATGAAATGTTAAAGATTAAGTTTGCGATTGACCTCTTGCCTTTACTGCATCTTCTTTCCTGCAAAACTTTGGCTTTAACTCATTCCTACCGTTGAAACCTTGGTGGAAGATGTTGACTTGAACAAAGTGATGTTACATAACTAAAGAGATATATTTGTACTCAGGTATCCAAATGTGACAACTCGCTTCGGCCAATTGTGATTTATGTTCATGTGATAATTTATTAAAGATGTTTTAAAAATTATATTTACAAATTAATTTATCTGATGGTAAAATATCTTTCCAATGAAAATTCAATGTTTTGTGTTAATTTACGTTGAAGCTAATTTGGAGTGGCATTTGCTATCACTTGGTGGGCAATTGCATATTTGTACAGAAAACATATTTTATTGTATTTGTATGATATAAAGCTTATATATTTTGCTCTAACATGCCCATCATTGTAACAGCTGGCGCTCGCAATTAATTTACTCGAAAAACAATTTGTGCTGGCAACTCCAGTAGGAAGCAACATGTAAATACTTGTACATATTGTCTTACCATATTCTTCTGTATCTCAATTGTTATATTGCTGTGTGGAGAGAATAAAGTTTATTTCAGTATTAAACCATTGTGCTTTTTTATACTACAGTGTACAGTTTTGTAAACTGTAGTTTAAGGGGAAACAAAATGTTGATTTGTCTGTAGACAAATGAACCAGAACCAAAGTAGCTTCGCCACTTCCTAACTTTGCAGTTGGATTTGGTAACGACATAAAAAGCTAAATAAAAAAACAGTAATGTAGTGGTACCGTATTGTCTATTTTCTTCAGAAAGTAAAAATTGTTGAAATGTTATTTATAAGCCTTTTGATAGATTATGAAAGTTAATCGGGCTCCTAACTTATACGAGTCAAAACGAATAAGATCAATCCATTGCAACACATTAACTTTCATAAAAATTCACTGTAACGTCAATATCACGAAGAACATCTTTTCGCGAACTGGTTATGTTGCCACAAAATTTCAACATTTATACGCTTTCGCATGTTGTTATAATTATTTGCTAGCAGGTGAGAAGTAAGGCGTGTTGGAGGGTCAGCTGAGGCCCAAATTGTTTACTAAATTGAAAAAAATGCACCAACAAAGGTCAGGGTACACAAACTGCGGCCGAGGATACTAACTTTTGTGGTGTAAGCCCACATAAAAATGTGTATCGGTGGCCGTGCATTGAAAAACTCTTTGGCTAAGGAACAACAAGAGCGGGAAGTTAAAAAACTACTCGCCCTTCTGGCACCTGATCTGGACCGACCTAATGCAATTAGTCCTTAACCACGCTTATACCACCTCAGAATTCAACCTTGGACACCTCAAAAATATACATGAAGACCATAACATTCAAATAGTACCTCTTCTCCGAATTATCTGGTCAAACCAGCTGGCCCAACCTGGATCAACAACACGCTTCCATTCTTCTCCGCGACCTCCACTACAGAACCGCTTCCCGACTCTCGGACTCTTAGAACTTCTAGAAGGCCTTCGATTCTATCTCCCACTCTTGGTTAAATCTTTAATTCGCCCGAAAACGCTTTTCCCTATCTTTATTAAGTGTTTTAGGAAAGGTAATGTATTAAGCCCAAACCCCTTTTCTGATTGCCGTCGATCCATTTCTCGCTGCCGTCCAAATCCACAAAGCCATATCACTTGTCCCCGCTCCATGCCGAAATGCACAAAAAGCAATTACCTTTGCAGACGATGCCATCATAGGGGTGGCGGGCGTCAACCTCTCAACCAAACCTTTCAAATTAAAATCCCATTTTAGCCGCGTCACTGGCCCTTGACCCAACCAAAGCTGGGTGATTGCTATCACTCGACCCCCAATTGCAACGTCCTTTTCGACATCACCTGATACCCTATTGGATTTTTTCATCGCCCTTGTTTCATTTCTTGTCTGTTTCATGCTTTTTCCTTTCAAAAAAACATTAACCCCTGACAGAGATAAAAAGTGACTGTTGCCACACTTGTCCAAACAAGGCAGTACGGTGCGGTACATTGGTGTGGCACGGTACGCAGCAAAAATCATTAAAAGGTGGGGCACGCCATTCGCAACAAGATACTTGGTATGCACAACTCAACACGTACCGTANTAAATAAAAAAACAGTAATGTAGTGGTACCATATTGTCTATTTTCTTCAGAAAGTAAAAATTGTTGAAATGTTATTTAAAGGCCATAGATTATATAGATTATAAAAGTTAGTCGGGCTCCTAACCTATACGAGTCAAAACGAATAAGATCAATCCATTGCAACACATTAACTTTTGTAAAAATTCACTGTAACGTCAATATCACGAAGAACATTATTTCGCGAACTGGTTATGTTGCCACAAAATTTCAACATTCATACGCTTTCGCATGTTGTTATAATTATTTGCAAGCAGGTGAGAAGTAAGGCGTGTTGGAGGGTCAGCTGAGGCCCGAATTGTTTACTAAATTGAAAAAAATGCACCAACAAAGGTCAGGGGTACACAAACTGCGACCGAGGATACTAACTTTTGTGGTGTAAGCACACATAAAAATGTGTATCAGTGGCCGTGCATTGAAAAACTCTTTGGCTAAGGAACAACAAGAGCGGGAAGTTAAAAAACTACTTGCCCTTCTGGCACCTGATCTGGACCGACCTAACGCAATTAGTCCTTAACCACGCTTATACCACCTCAGAATTCAACCTTGGACACCTCAAAAATATACATAAAGTCCATAACATTCAAATAGTACCTCTTCTCCCCCTATTATCTGGTCAAACCAGCTGGTCCAACCTGGATCAACAACACGCTTCCATTCTTCTCCGCGACCTCCACTACAGAACCGCTTCCCGACTCTCGGACTCTTAGAACTTCTAGAAGGCCTTCGATTCTATCTCCCACTCTTGGTTAAATCTTTAATTCGCCCGAAAACGCTTTTCCCTATCTTTATTAAGTGTTTATTAAGTAATGTATTAAGTCCAAACCCTTTTTCTGATTGCCGTCGATCCATTTCTCGCTGCCGTCCAAACCCACCGAGCCATATCACTTGTCACCGCTCCATGCCGAAATGCACAAAAAGCAATTACCTTTGCAGACGATGCCATGCTAGGGGTGGCGGGCGTCAACCTCTCAACCAAACCTTTCAAATTAAAATCCCATTTTAGCCGCGTCACTGGCCCTTAACCCAACCAAAGGCGGGTGATTGCTATCACTCGACCCCCATTTGCAACGTCCTTTTCGACATCACCTGATACCCTATTGGATTTTTTCATCGCCCTTGTTTCATTTCTTGTCTGTTTCATGCTTTTTCCTTTCAAAAAAACATTAACCCCTGACAGAGATAAAAAGTGACTGTTGCCACACTTGTCCAAACAAGGCAGTACGGTGCGGTACATTGGTGTGGCACGGTACGCAGCAAAAATCATTAAAAGGTGGGGCACGCCATTCGCAACAAGATACTTGGTATGCACAACTCAACACGTACCGTATCACATTGCCAACCTTGCTTGTTACTGTTCAATAACATTGTTTATATCGTTGCAGACGCCTTAAACGGCGCAAGGTGTTGTTGGAGTTCACCTTCACCGTAAAGTGAAAACGATTTGTATCACATCAAACGTTACACATTGTACTCTAAAACACGTATTCTAAAGTCGTTCAGCATGTTTCGGCCTACCTTATGACGCTCTGTCGCCACCACGGTTAAGAATTAAACTACAACAATAATAGAAAATACAACTTCACAATTTTCTTTTACTACTTTGTTTATACATACCCACATTAATTCCTAAGTTAATAAAACTTTCATATTTACGCTTGAAAACACAGAAAATGGAAGTCATTCGACCTCATGGACTTTTTCAAACCCTGATAAACCCACATATAAACAACATAGAGCATGCCATAAACAACATAGAGGCTGCAGTATACTATGCTATACAATTTCAAAACACACATTTCAAACATAAATGCAAGAATGAGAAACATCAAGATGGAAACAATCTTCTTTTCAATATGTATACTACTGTGGAAAAAAATAACGAAAGAGCAAAAAATATTAAAATTTTATCAGTAAATTCCCTTCTGTTGTACTTTGTCAACAGTCGATGTCCTGTCTGAATTAAGCCTGATTGACTTTTAAGTTCTTCATTTGTTTCTTTAATTGTGTTGGATGAAGTCACTAAAAGTTGAAGCAAAAAGTACATAAAACATTCAACAAAACACATTCCTTCATAAACTAATAATTGCCAAAGGGATGCCAGCATTAAAAAAGGACATAGATATCAAGAGCGCACAAAATAAGAGCAATCAGATAATGTCTTCGGCAAAGGTTGGTGATTTTTAAAATCTTAAAACTGCCAACATTTAAAAGGGATGGCACAGTGATCCCACATGTATTTAGTCACACAATGTTGGCAGTAAAATCAGCCATATTATACTTTCTGAACACAGAATCTAAACTAGTGTAATACTGCGTAATCATAAATGCGCTTGTTGTTATTATGTATTAAGGATATTGCAACTAATGAACTTACCCAAACTGTGTAAAGTTGTTGAACTCTGTCGAACAGTTTCATCCATTTTGCGACTAATGCTCATCAAACTTTCAGTTACATCTGATGCAGAATGCATCATCTGTGCTTTATTGTCAGATACTTTTTGGCGATGTCGCAACTGCTCTTTTCTTGCTTCTATTCATTACATTTATTTTAGCAACATTTTTGACAAGATTTCCCATTTAGAACACCAAACACTACTTGATAAACAGAAAACAGTAATGTTTGCATTTTTGACAAAAACACTTAAATACACAATAAAAAAATAAAGCAGTAAATTTCAGAATATTGCAATTCCAAAAACACTATGACCAAATTTATGACAGATATATATTCACTACATATCTCTTTATAAAACTAGAAGGGTGGCATTCACCATATTGCCATTCCACATACACTATTACCCCATTCAAAATGCATATATATTCACCATGTCATTTCACATTGGGTCCCATAGTTACTTAAGCTTTTTATAACATGATTGTTTCTGCAGGCAGAAACGCATGGGTCCCCACACATGGAAGGTTGTAGAATAATTGTATGGTACAAATTGACCCATTTTAGAGGGCTAGTAGGGCAACTGCTGAGGCTTTGGGGGTAAAACACACATAAATTATAGCACCACAATGACATGTTCTACAAACTGTCCAAATTTCATCCTATACCGGGGATGTTTAACAATTTGACCCATTTTAGGGGCCTAGTGGGGTAACTGCTGGGGCTATGGGGTAAAACACATCCATTATTGCACCACAATGACATGTTATACAAACTGTCCAAATTTCATCCAATTCCAAGGTTGTTTAACAATTTGACCTATTTTAGGGGGCTAGTGGGGTAACTGCTCAGTCTATGGGGTAAAACACATCGATAACTGCACCACAATGACATGTAATACAAACTGTCCAAATTCCATCCAATTCAGAGATTGTTTAACAATTTGACACATTTTTGGGGGCTAGTGGGGTAACTGCTGGGGCTATGGGGTAAATCACATCGATTATGGCACCACAATGACATGTTCTACAAACTGTCCAAATTTCATCCGATTTGGAAATTGTTTAACAATTTGCCCCATTTTGGGGGGCTAGAGGGGTAACTGCTGGGGCTATGGGGAAAGCACAATGATTATTGCACAACGATGACTTGTTATACAAACTGTTCGAATTTCATCCAATTCCGAGATTGTTTAACAATTTGACCCATTTTAAGGGGCTAGCGGGGTAACCATTGGGGCTTCGAGTCAAACGAAACTGATGACACAACTCCATGACCATATCTACCAGCTGTAAGAGTTTCATCCAAATCCGCCAAACATTTCATGCCAAAGTGCATAGACATAGTGCAGGGAAATATTTCACCCTTTTGGGGGCTAGCGGGGTAACCATTGGGGCTATGGAGTCAATCGAAAAGGACGACACACCGCCTTGACCATATCTACCAGCTGTGAAAGTTTCATCCAAATCCATCAAACATTTCATGCCAAAAGTGCGTGGACAAGCTCCAGGGGAGAAAAAAGAAAAAAACAAACAAACAGAGTGAAAACAATATGTGTCCCTTTCAGGAAGGGGATCCATAATAATTGTTTCTGCAGGCGGAAAGTTGCTGAATATACATTTGTTTGGATATGACAAAAATTTTTGAGTACCATGAATATGTGTACAGAACCATAGCAGATAATTGTAATGAATTTCACACAATTTGTTAAATTTATTTCATAATAAAGCTGGTGATTATCACATTATTGTAAAAATGAATGACATACCAATATTGTCCAATTTCAGCACTTACAGGTGAACTGACGAGGATATAAGGTTAAACAATCAATGCATCACTAAGGCATGATCTATTAACCGTCTAAATTTCGTTTAATTCGAACCTGGTTTAATAATTTTTGCCATTTTAGGGGACCAGCAAAGTAACTGCTGAGGTTTGGGATCTAATGAACAAATTAATACACCACAATGGCCCAATCTACAATCTGTCAAAATACTGTCAATAATAGGAAGTTTTTCAACAGTTTGACCCATTTTAGGGGGCTTGGCGTGAGTGAACGTCTTTTTACCTTTGGAGGGCTGTTGGGCTGAACGAAACTAATGGCACATGTTTATATGTTTGTGACCATATCTACCATCTGCAAAATTTTATCGAAAACATTTGATAACTTACAGGGGATAAAAGAAACAGTAAAAACAACACGCATCCCCTTCAAGGAAGGGATCCTTAATAATGTAGTGACAATGCTACTTGTTAAAACACCACAGTTGGTCACTTATAAAACAACAACAATACCTCTTGAACCAAGCAGAGCATCCTTTTCTTTGTTATCAATTGCAAGTTTGCAAGCCAGATTTGCTTTTCTTAAAGTTGCCTGGGTGCTGAAAAAAATTATTGTTTTAATGATCACTGCAATACTGTCCAAAGCTACAATTGGTTGATTCAAAATGTTGATTAATTTTTTCAACATTACTGTTTGCTTTGTAAGTGATATGTTTAACCTATATTTCCCATTATTACAATGGATATGTAGGTAATACCTGCATAACATTGCATTTTACAATGTAGCTGTTTCTGCAATTGGTAATTGGTAGTGGTGTAAATATAACGAGTCGTTTTTAGATTTGAAACAAAAATGACAAAAAGCAAAGAACTCTACATTTGTCAAATTTACCCAAGTGTAATGTCACAACAGCAATATACTCATGAACATGCTTTAAAACAAATGCTGCCAGAAAACCCTTAACCTACTAAAACAAACCAATTAATAAGCCGCAAACTAAAACAGCTGATTGTTCTAGAATAGTTGTTTCAGTTGAGAATATCAAAACCAAGTTAATTTTGGCAAAATGATATACAGAACTGCTAGTAACAAAGCCGCAATAAATGATTTCTGTTATTCTTGTGACAAAGGGAATGCCTGAACAAAGTTACACATGCCATCAATACTTTTACAGGCCCAAGCCAGTAAAACAAATAACCTGGTGCCACAAATGTACAATTTTAACGAGTTTTATGAACAACACCACAGTGGAATTTTTGCTGATGCTACCATACAATATAAAACTTTTAGATTACTTTTTTAATTAAAACTTCTTTTTATTAAAAATTTCTGTCTTAAAAATTATATGTAACTTCAGATATCAAATCCTTTGGAAGGGGACCCATAATGAAAATGGAGACCAAATACCAAATTTAAGGTGTATTTAATTTTGCCAAACACAAGCTCAAAGCAACACAAGTTTGCTCTGCATTTAGGCATCTGTTTGTGTACACACTTTTCTACTACACATTATGTGACTCTCACTACAATGAAATAGTTTCAAAATGGAATGATATTACCTAAAAATATTATAAGATTAAATGAGTTTCAAAGAAACCAATCTATGGTTTTTGAAATTACCTCATTTATATAGTACTTGTGCATCTGTATGAAGATGAATTGGTAAAATAAGACCAAGGAATAACGAAACACCAAGGAAAAAAATTCTACAATAAGTACTCACTTCTGAAAAAGTCTCAACTGATTTTGAGCCAACTGCTTGAGATCGACTCTCACACGCTCATGATCAACTTCATTTGACAAATCATCAAGAAGCAGAATCTTGCTTCGTAACTCTGCAAGAACACTTTGTGCAGTGCCATTCAGGTCGGTGAGTGCATCCAAGGGTCCTTTGCAATCATAAATGTCCTTTAAACAAACTTTTCATTAGGTTTTACACTATGTTCCCCAATACGGTAGCCTTTGTACTTACACACATAAAGTCAGATTAACATGCTATTTATTGAACTATATTTTGCCACATTAAGTGGTGAGAAAAAAAGCTTATTCATATTCAAAGACAAAAATTGCCTAACTATTCATTTACTTGAATCACAGCTTTGACTTTGCAGTTTAATTTGACAATGTCTTCTTTGCATTGTTCAGGAGTTGTTTCCTTTAACGTTCTCGGGTTGCTGATTCGTTTAGCCCAACTCATGTCTGTAGCAAAATTTCTCCTTATTCATACCTATTACACCAAGCTAAAGTTTGTCAACACATGGCAATATCAGATGCTTTTGTAGATGTAATTTGAGTAATTTTCATGCATGTTTAGTCTAGGGTTGCAGAAGGCATAAAGTCCAACTCCTGGTATTTCTGAATGCTGACCCTTACTGCCGACTCCTAGTATTGTTAGAATTTTGACTCTGATTTTTAGTATTCTTAGAAGTCTAAGTACTTAAAAGTCATCATTTCAGCCCATTTAGAATTAGAGGCTGACAAAATTGTCTTTGGAAAAAAATCAATGAAATTTACCTAATAGCATTGCCAGCACCAAAATGTGTCAGTCAAAAAGAAATTTAGAAACATTGCTGTCATCAAATTCAAGTTCACACAATCCTGGAATCGCTACACGTTTCTTCACAACGAAACAGCTGATGCATTCGGGAAAGCACCGCATTAGCGACACGTCACAATTTACCATTTTTTGAACATGACAATAAACGATAGAGAAACAAGCACTTAAAAAACATATTAATGAAATTAGTGATGACGTAAAAGTAGTAACTAAAGCAACAAAATAATTTGGCATAAAGACAAGAGATACGTACGTAGTCAAATATCGCAAAATACCGACAATTAATGGCCGAGTGGTTAGCGCGACAGTTTTTTGTTTGCAAGATTGATGGATTCTAATCTTGTCTTGGTCGAAAAATCAAGATATTGCAACTGGCAGAAACTCGACGATTATTGTGAGACGCATTTAGGACTTGTTGCGCCAACCGAGGATAAAGAGCAGAAAAGATGTCACCAACGCATTTCTCACTGCAGATGAAGCGGACAAAAATCATTTGTGACGTCTTCAAGTTTTTCCTTTTATTTTTCTTTCCTGNGGATAAAGAGCAGAAAAGATGTCACCAACGCATTTCTCACTGCAGATGAAGCGGACAAAAATCATTTGTGACGTCTTCAAGTTTTTCCTTTTATTTTTCTTTCCTGACCGTTATATCACAGATTTTATTCGTACACAAGAGAGCAGCTCATAGGTTGGTTAACTGAATTACATGGTTTCCTACAGCGGCCCTAGACAGGGATGGTTGACGCCGAATACCAAAATTTGTTTGACATTCTATAGGATAACAACTTGTTAATTAATACGATTGGGATTTACTTGTTAGGCCTTGTCTAGTTTGCACCAACATCGAACCGAAGCCAGTTTGTAAAACAATGGCCCACAAGTACAATTCTACAATTTTTTTTGCGAAATTTTTTTTCAGTGCAAACATTTGTTTTTCGGTATAGGTGCAAAACATTTTTTCAGAAAAATTTGTGCGTTTTACGGCGTATCAAAAATAGTTACTCCTCTATATCGTACTTGGAAGGCCCACATTTCCTTATCACCCAAATAAAGTGTACTTAAAGACGTTTCTTAGTAATTTATAGGCGATCCCCGCAACATAATCAAACTGTTTGACGTGTTAGGCTGTGTACAAAACGCAAGCATCAAAACTTAGTGGATCTAAAGAATTTTTACACGTAGAAATGGACAAAACTCGCTGAATCCAATTGTACTCGACAGGTATTTATTGCCTTGACACATATACTTTGCACCCACCGAACAACTTACGAAAACATAAAAAACAACACAGTAACGGCAGGTATGCCTTGATGGTTCGAATACTGCGGGCATAATATTACAGAGATTTGATTTGCGTATTGTGCTATTTAATTTGAGGTACTGTTGGGCGCATTGAAAAATGCCACATTTTGCAAACATGGACTGATCAAATAAAAATTTAACACCCGTGTCATCTTCAAAGAGGTATGCACAAATACATGTTTTAACAAGAANTGCACCCACCGAACAACTTACGAAAACATAAAAAACAACACAGTAACGGCAGGTATGCCTTGATGGTTCGAATACTGCGGGCATAATATTACAGAGATTTGATTTGCGTATTGTGCTATTTAATTTGAGGTACTGTTGGGCGCATTGAAAAATGCCACATTTTGCAAACATGGACTGATCAAATAAAAATTTAACACCCGTGTCATCTTCAAAGAGGTATGCACAAATACATGTTTTAACAAGAAAAATGTTTGCATTCATAACATTATTGCGCTAAAAAAATGTTTGCATCGAAAAAACTTGTTAGCACTGAAGTAAATTGTCCGTCAAATAATGAATTTGACTTGTGACCCACCGTACATTTAAGTTCGCGTTAGTGCGTCTTGACTAATTTTTCTTGAGTAGAAACGCGAGGGCTTATAGTGCTTGGTTTTTCAGCGGGTACTTAGTGTTTGTGAGCAAATGAAATAAAACGCGAGGGCTTATAGTGCTTGGTTATTCAGCGGGTACTTAGTGTTTGTGAGCAAATGAAATAAAAAACTATTTGTATTTTGCTTGTATTCAACTAAAATGCTTGCTATTTAACTAACGAACGATAGGCATAGTTAAGATGAGGCAGTACAACCTGCATTGTCTCATGGTTCATTACAAAAAAAAATCGATTTTGCTTCAATGCAATACACATACCAACTGACCGAAACTTTACAAAATTGAGACTTAATTGGTTTGAGTTGAGATTGAAACGTTTATCGACTTTCAAATATTACAAAACAGTGCACACCAAAAATCCACCGTTGAGTTGCAAGTCGTACATAACTTTCAAGGCATGTCTACGTTGAACAATAAATCTGAGGGTCTGCTTACAAAAATTTTCCTGGTAAAAGGGCTTTTAACGCAGTTGACAAAAAACAATTTTATTGATGTGTCCCTACACTATACCACAAAAGGTTTTAACGACATTTTGCTTGTTTATTTGGGTTACCTAACCACAAAAAATCTGACAACGTTTGCACAAGATTGAAATTACGACAAGTTTACCACACACGAACTGCAACGTTGCAATTTACCACTGGCTAGGCAGCCTTTGAATTTGTACCAGTTGTAGAACATATGGTAAAACTCCTTTTCGAAGCCTGGTCGCCAAGTACTTCAACTAGCCTAATTTTTGTTTAGGAATAAATCATACTAAGTGGTGTTCTTTGCAATCATAAAGATGTGACGGTTTATATGTTTTAACACTTTAATACTCAGACCGTAGTTATGTTTTCGAACAGCAGAGAGACAATACATGCGTATTTATGATTAAATGTATCAAACTATTTGTTTAATATTAATCACAGCAGGTGTACCAAGGTGAGGGGATATTCGTTTGCGATGTTATCGTTCGATACAGTTAATGAGGAAATAGTAGGAACGGGGTGGTATGTCTACTTTCTAACTGGCATGGGGTTGTTGATAAATATGGCATCAGCAGGAGTCATGACTGCGGCAGTGTTTTTAGGTGAGGTTATTAGAAATTATAACGATTTGCTTTCACATTTGACTTTCGTTTTAAGATTGGACAGCATCACAGTCTCAACAGCCTGGACAGGAATCAGAAGCTCCTTTACCAGACTCTTGTGTCAATAAACGTTTTTATACATATCCCATTAGCTTGTCACGGAAAGTTTTGCGAAAGTTTATTTTAAACACCAAATAAATCAATACAAAGGCAGTATTTTGGTGCCAAGATTGCATTTGGTGGATGTGATCGCTTGGGGAACCTTAACACTGCTTCATGTAACTTTACATTGCTTGGGCCAACTTTACATGTATTAATAACTTACAGGGCCCCAAAGCACGAACGTGAAAGCAATTTGCGCCAACTAGCGGATATAAATATTCAATATGTTTTAATGTACTTGATTGAATTTGCGCTTATTGGCACGAAGGTTTTACCAAGATTCCAGGCAGTCACCAGCTGCATTTTCATGTCATAGTCAATTCGCTTTGTTTGCCTGGTAACCAGGATTAAACGACTATCAGATGTTGCACCGCAAATCGGACGCTTTTTTGGTTAACGTTACGACAACACAGGCCCATTTGTAGTCAACCAATTAAAAAGTCACTGCATTGCATTTTGTAGTTAGGATTAAAAAGAATAACGCCATTGTGGTTGATCAAAAAAACATAGGGCCGAATAATCGATAGTTGTCAGCTCATAACGTACAGGCACATTGAAATGATATTTTTGTTTTGTTTAATAGCGGGGTTTCCCCAGTCTAGATGCTACGTCACACCCTACGACAACTTAACACTTCATTCCAACTTAACCGGTAACCTCATTGAGACAACGTTTGTTCCATGGAATAACGTCACTAAAGTAAGTAGCGTTTACATTTTCCTACACTTTCTGTAGAACTTTCCGGCATTCGCGATTTTGCTAGAGCCATTGCAACAACAAATAAGTTAGTTTTATCTTAAATCGGTTAAAGTCACAGAAACGCATAAACTATTAAAACTGGTGTGAGTTTTTGCAAAATAAAAAGTTTCTCATTTTGGATTGGATAAGAAATATCTTACAAAAATAAACCTATTTCACTTCGTAGATACTATTAATTCACCAGTCATGTAACTTTNGCATTCGCGATTTTGCTAGAGCCATTGCAACAACAAATAAGTTAGTTTTATCTTAAATCGGTTAAAGTCACAGAAACGCATAAACTATTAAAACTGGTGTGAGTTTTTGCAAAATAAAAAGTTTCTCATTTTGGATTGGATAAGAAATATCTTACAAAAATAAACCTATTTCACTTCGTAGATACTATTAATTCACCAGTCATGTAACTTTAACTATTGGTATGCAAGTCATTTAGCCTACCCCAATTTGTGTGATTTTATTTACCATTTTACATCTTTTTTGGGCATGGGCTGTTTTTACAGATACCGACGATGCTCATATTTTTTTGGAGAAATATATAAATCTTTCAGTAAGCGCTAAGGGTGAATGATTCGTATACCAAAAGTTGAAGTTACTTATAACCATATGAAGTCAAGTCTTTATCCGTCATACTGTTCTGCGGTGATTTATCTTATTCAAAATATTCGTGGTTTATTCACCAGTTATCATTATATTTTAAACAGTTATAATGATTTGCAATAACCGAACCTTACCAGGCATCTTGGAAAATTCACTACAGTTTACAACACAGCAAACGACTTTTCGGTTTAGCCTAGAAGGCAAAACATACTTGTATAAACAACATCAAGTCATAACTAGGCCACCTGCAAGATATTTCGCAATTATATAATCGGTTTCTTTTTCGCGTTTTTCTCAAACAGGGAGCGGATCGTTGTCATCGCAACGTGATTGACGATAGTTGGTGCACAGATAACATTTCTGTGTACACCTGCTTAAACTCCTCCAAGGTCGTCGGAAGCACGGGATGCACTGAAGGTTATATTTACGATAAAAGTTACTTCGACGAAACAGTAATAACCGAGGTATTAAAAAAATAATTCAATCAACATGTTTTTTTACGGCAATGGTTCTCAAAAATACTTACATAATGGTCGCCTCGCGATTTTTTGGTGACTCACGGACCACTAAAAACTTGAATCAAATGGACCTCACTCAATCAAATTTAGCAACATTTACGTTACTTGTTACTTGTGATGTCATACAGCCGCAATGTGCGCTACACATGTAACTTACACTAAGGATGCCAGTAGTTATACAATATGTGGGTATAGCATCGACTAAAACGTTTCGCGGACCCCCGAAGATCGTATCAAGAAAACCGCGGACCCCATTTTACGAACCACTGTTTATCGCTTTACATGTTTATACAGAAGAAATAACTTTATAGTACCCACAATGTTTATTTTCAAAACAGACCATTAAGAGCAACTGTTTGTGAAAAAGGTTTAAACTTAACTACTAAGTCCTTACATTTGCTGAATTCTCATTACTGTATTTTTTTTTTTTAAACGTAATATTTATGACCTGTGTGGTTTTGTGCAGTGGGGCCTCGCATGTGAAAAATACTCGCTGGTTTCTTTCTCAAACTCGTTGTTTTTCGTCGGAGTTGCAATCGGCTCTCTCGTGGGTGGAATCATGTCTGACAGGTGAAAAAATTGTTGGCCAATAAAAGTGTTTTGTCCAGACCCCAAAATATGGCAAAAGCACAACGCTGCGACCAATGTCAGCCTATCTGACAAACGCGTTTGCATTTAAATCGGCGTTACATTTAAAACAATGTCCTTTTACACAAAGATTAGGCGGTCTACAATAAATCAGTGCTCTTCAAAGTTTATGGCGTAAAGGAACCATGCTCTGACCCAGTTTTGCACATGACGTGAAGCCCCTATTTCATAAAAATGTTTGAAAAACGGAATAAACATAAAGGAAAACATGTATTTTGCTATCTTTGCTATCGAGATAGACTTTAAACTAAAATTTACAAAATTGCAGGTAAGCGAAAATGATGTGGGTGGCCGAGTGAGGGCTAGAAACGAAAGTGCGACGTTAACAGACCGTGTTTGCTGGTAGGCAAACTAAACTTGCACATTTCAATAAAACTTGAAAACACTAAGCGAACCAAAGATTTTGCTCCAACTTGTAACACTATCTCTGTCGACCACCGCTCTCAAGATCATGTTTTTTTAAAAGTGAACGTAATTGTTGGGGTCGGATTCAGTTTTTTGAAAACAGAATCTTGATGCTTACATAACAGAATCTATGTAAGCATCAGGGAATTGTAAGATAAAAGTATAAAAGGGAGTGCGGCAATTTTGAGAAAAATCTCTAGGTGGCTTCGTCTAAGAGTTTGGGTGAAGTGGATGTATGACAGCTTCAGTTCTCAGCACTCCGGCTCCAAAAGAACGATTTCTTAATGCCTTTTTTATGCGTGAATTTTGAATAAGCGTTTTGTATGTGTTATATGATTTTGTATGTTAAAATTTCTAAATGTGCAGATTTGGACGGATTCTGACTTGTCGATGCGGAATTGGATTTGGGTTGTTGGTGGGAGTTGCAGTTTCGTTTTCCCCAAACATATTGTCTTTCTCTTTTCTGCGAGCCCTCGAAGTTGTTTTGACGTTTCACGCGGTTGTGGCTGGTTATACCTATAGTAAGTCAA
>QXVZ01000748.1:0-15792 GCA_008931825.1 Phallusia fumigata
CTGAGATTTGCGGGGGCTTTAATTGTGGCAAAAATCAGCTGGTTATATATGCAGAGAGAGAGACTAATGTTTGCGGACAAAATGATTAGTCAGACTTTTTTGATTGCCACTCAGTGAATCAGCATTTTGGTGTGAACAGTTCGTTTTACTCTGGCACTTTTCATTTTTGGCAAACATTGTGATGAAGCAAGTGAATGAACTTTACCGGCTATTGAAAGCAAAGTTTTTGTCTTAATACAGCTATAGTTTTCATCGAGTAAATCTACTTTTATGTTCTTTTTTGTCCGGCAATAAGTTCTGTCAAATTTTGGTGTTTGAATGAGTATCTGTGATAGGTATGTCTGACCATTATCTTTTTGCAACTTTTTGGTAGAGTTTTTAGTCTATATTAAGCTGGGTACTTACATCTTGGCCCATTTTTTCCTGCGTTATGTTACAACCATGCAGGCACGTACTTTTTCCTTGTGACAAAATAAGCACAACATGTCACGCCTACCTAATATATACTTCTTCCAGGTACCAATATTAGGATTAAGGTATCCAAGATGGCTGCCCTAGCGGCGTCACCTCTACACCGCGTAGACCTCTCTTTCAAGCGTGACATCACAGTTCACCCAGACGCATCAAAAAACTTCGACTTTACTTCGAAAACGAAATTCGAATCACAGAAGGCCAGCACATCGCGCCGAAGCCGGCTATACAAGGCCCCAGCAGCCCCCTACGTTTATGACGTATGGAAGTTGCAGCCCCCCAACTTTAACCCCCAAGCGTTTGAACCCTCCCCAGTCGCCCGGAACACGCGCGACGCCATTCGACCGTGGCGCTATGACGATTTAACACAGTTTAAAGGCGTCGCGATTCCAACAGCCGCCGAGCGACGTCACAGCGATAAACGGAAAGAAGATTATTTTCGACAGCTAGAGGGCGACAAAGAGCGACGAGCAAAGACCTGTGGTGACTTGGAAACCAGGCGAGGCTTCCAGCTGCGGTTCCATGTCGCTGATCCATACGAAGCGAGAATCGAGTTTGTGAAATACGGCACATATCCCAGTGGTCCGTATCAGATGCCACAACCACATGATTTTCGACAGGTCGGTTGCTTCGCGTGCCGGTAAGGTAATTTTGGCTGCTTGGCTTACCACCCGAAACCGACAGCTCAACGTAAAACTCGATACAGGTGGTAGAATTAGGGCCACACGCACTTTGGAATTTGCACAACAAAGCTGTTCAGACCTCCGAAAACCGTAGGTTGAAGAGGCCAACTCTAGGGTAAACAGCTTCATTTTATTGGGACAGTTTTTTCTAGTTTTAGCGCACAGTGTTTGCAGTCGGGTGGCGTATCAAGCATGTCTTGATTAAAAACATAACTGCCAAACAGGCTTGTATAGAGGGAATACATAGTGTTGCAAACCTTTTAACAATCACAATGGTCATCAAGTGCCTCTAATACAATATATATTCAAAATACATACAAGTTCTCTGGCAGTTACGATTTTAATTAAGGTACTCTTCAATTCCGTATCTTGTGTTTCTATAACAAGTATTCACCTGAAAAAAACATCTTTTTGGCTCCCGCAAGGTTTGTGTAACGGATACTAACACTAAAATCTGTCTGTCAGTATCCATCCTTGAAAACACTCGGACTGGAAGAGTTTGCGACCGAATTTCAACGCGACTGCATGGGCCTTAAGACGAAGTCAGAAGGCTTGAGAACATGTAAGTATAAACGTTGACTTTGGGTTATGGAATTTTGACTTTTGATTGATGCAGTGGTCGGGGGTCCCATTGACGTTTCTCGGAAAGTCCCGTTTCGCTCCAAGTCGGAATATGCGATGCCTCGACAACCGAAGTGGGACACAGAGCTTATTCTTCCCAAACTCCCCTTTCCTAACAAAATTGCTGCTTTTTCGGTAAGCTGTGTTAACTATGAACCACTAAACATGGATCAGTTCACAATTCATGTTATTGGTTTGCTGTTTCCAAATGTTGCTTGTAACATCATTTCAAGTCTCTGCAACTGAGTCGTGTTTGCCAGTCCATTCTATTCCGCCTACGCAAAATTGTTATACAAGCAAAAGACCTTTTTTCATCTACCATATTAAACCAGTCTTTAAAAAGCCTCAAACACCGCTTACAGCGACACCTAGCGAGCGCTTATCTACAAGCTTTAACAGAACAAAAAAAATTAACAAGTCAATTCAGAAGATTTTTCACTCTGCTCTGTTTTTTAAATTTTGCCCTAAATAATAAATAACCTTGCTCCGCAGCGCCATCGGCGGACGGACAGGTCGGCTCGGAGCGCTTACATGGAGAGAGCTGAGGCGATGATGGCTAAACGACAGGAAGAGATCAACTCCTACAGAAAGCAATTTCTGGAGAAAACGAAGTCCTGAATATTTTTTTATTCTTGCTGCATTTGCATTGAAGAAACTCTCGGTAAAGCGCAAAGGCTTTATTTTTTGTATTGAGCCTAGCAATAAATTTAAGCGAACATTGTTACAGGAACCAGTCAAAAAGGATTACAAACATTTTTGCGTACATCGTAAGCAACAGACAATGTAAGAAAAAAGCACAAAAAACATTTAAAGGAACAAAAACTGATTTAAGCCGAGATGTTTGACTTTAGCCCATAGTTTTGCACAACACCTTAGTAAATCGCAAACTCTAAAAAGCCTTTAAGTCTAAAATGCAAACACTACAACGCAGCGTTTTCTCCTACAGTCTTTAAAACCAGTAAAAATTGGTTTCGTCGGAAGATTTTTTACAAACAGCGGTTTCAACTCAAAATTTACAAATGTCATGAAAACTGGGTATACAAGGTCAAACAATAATGGAAAGTTAAAAAAAACAGTCATGTACTCCACAGTTAGGAATTCCATCACTTTGAATTGCAAACTATGTCACAGTAAGTGTTGGAACAGCTGATGTGTCACAAAATGAAGTGGTCAAATCGATGTTTCATATTACAACGCTGGGAGCGAAAGCTTTATTACTAAATGGAATAAAAGCTTGAAGTAAAAATGTTTCACAAGTCAGTCGTCCAATAGTACATCGTCAATCCTTGCGCTTGCTACGTGTATTCAAGCATTTACAAAAGGCGGTTGCGTCTCGTCTATCAAGGAGCGATTTTCTTGCGGCAGCGCAACTTGTGTAAAGAAACTTCGTTTTCATTGAGGCCCTTTTCACGACTTTTTGGAGCAGACAGTTTTTGTGAGTATGTCGTCTTCGTACACGTATCCAGTTTTCGACAACACGATAGCACTGCAACAAACGGCGTTAGCAGGTTCAACACTTTGCTTAAAGCCGAATTTGTGATGTTGTTTAACATTGTTAATGCAAGTTAGAAATATTACAATAGTAGTTGTATTACACTGCAGGAGAAACATAATTTTTTATATGTTTTCCTGTTAGCGACTTTTATCACACCATCCACAGTTACACGCCAGAGCAGCAAAAAAACTATTTCAGATTTATTCCACACTATTTACCGGCGCAATATTAATCTCAATAACGTCACCTTTTTGGGCGCCGTCAAGGTCCTAAACGCACTCAACCAATAAATCGAGTACAACGGCCCCTTTCACCTCTTTCAACTTTTAAAAGTCCATGCGCTGCACGTACCTTATGGTAATACACCCGAACTTGGGAGCCTGGAATCTCAGTTTGACTCTCATCATCTTTTTCTTCTCGCTTCGACTCACCAGCACCGTCCCTCCACACTTGAACTCGTGTCGCTTGCGGTTCTGTCGATTTTAGGAATTTAACATAAAACATTGGTAAGACGTGGTGCGGCGAGGTCACTGTTTACACCAGGGTTCACAAACTTTTCACTACTACCGGTCGCATTACAGACTTTATTTCACTAACGACCCCTTGTGAGAAGTTATTTTATGAGTTACATATAAAAGGAATTGGGACGTTTTTGAAAACAGTTCATTTACTCGTGCTGAAAGTTGGATAAAAACATCTTCCCTTAACGACCTCTTCTTCTAATTGTTCCAGTCACGGTGGACAAAGACAAATTTTATCAATGCACGGCTGCCTATGTATATTAATATACATGTGCGGGGTTTATGAATAAGTATCCAAGGCCACTCTAGCGACCGTACGACCGCATGTTGTACATCACTTGTTTACATGTACGTGGGTATAGGCACCTGGCGCAAAACTACATGCTTGTGGAATGACGGTCATGTACTTTTCATGTGTCTTTGTGGAAAAGTAAATATGCGCATCTGGATCGATTATGTAACGGCATAGCTTTGGAAAATAGTTCCAAGCAACTGCATGGGTCACATTACGCAGTTCTTTAAGTTTTGTTGTCCACTAATTTAAGTGTGTTTCGGTCATACATTTGTATATTTATGTTGTGTTGGTTCTGATAGTTTTTGTAGGAAAACTTTTTTGACAACGTATCCTGAAAGTTTTGCGGTTCATTTATTTTAGAAATGCTTCTGGTGGTACACCTGTATTTTTTTAGGAACTTGTTGTAAATATATTCTGGTAAAACTTTTGTAGAATTGTATTACACGATTTCAGATGACAAATATTCCTAACAACAAAGGGCCTTCCACTGCAACTGTTTTTTTTACCTTGCTTCCCTGTAACTTGGGCGTTCCACACGATGCTCTGTCTGTGGTCAGTTTGATGATGTAGGATTGGAACTGACGCCATTTCTTCTTTGCACGAAGTTCAACTGCAATCATAAATAGTTCAGCGCTAAACAAAAAAACTACGATCAAGTTTAAACCTCTCGCAAAAAATGTACGAGGTTAATTGGTTTTAAGTCATCCTGACAAAAGTATTTTGACATATCTGTTCGTAATACAGGACTATATGTGCAAGTTGTTTCATAACTTAAAACGATTTAGAACCCAAGAAATAAACCCGTAAAGGTGTTCTAAACCCTTTTTTGCAACACATTTTAGTTACTATAAACAAAATCGTTCAGTAAAAAAAAACTACTCGCAACCATCTGTGACCACTCACCAATTATCTTGCCCCGAGATCGGTACTTTCCCCTTTTGGGGCGCAGAAGTTGTAGCACATAGTAGGGTGTGGGAGGAGTGACCTCCGTCTGCCAGTTGGATACCGGATCCTGGTCGAACCGGATCGATTCCAGACAATCTGACAAATAAGAATCGATTGGAATAAGTAAATTAAGTTCGGAACCATAAACTGGAAATTATCGATTTTGTTGTCCATTAGGTCGCCTTGTGAACGAAATGTGTTGCAAGTTTGTATTTTTTTGAAGTCAAATTTTAAATAAAAGGGTTTGTTTATCTTGCTCAAAAAGTGCGTTTGCATTACAATAGCATTAACGCTCTAAAAAACTAATCACCAGTGTTGGGTAACATTTTGTCACACAAGTAAAAACAGATACTTAGTTGGTGGATTTTTTAAATCGTTATCTGGATTTATCTGGTGGATTTTTCAAACACTGGTCTAAAATATTTTGTACCATAATTTTCCGGTTTATCGCATTCCAAAGTCAAATCATCTTCGTCCGTCCAGTCACCGTTTCGCCTTGTTGACTGCCAGGGATTGGTCACCATTTCCGGCAGGGGGGAAGGATCGGCAACCCCCAACCACCCCCTACCGCNTGGTCTAAAATATTTTGTACCATAATTTTCCGGTTTATCGCATTCCAAAGTCAAATCATCTTCGTCCGTCCAGTCACCGTTTCGCCTTGTTGACTGCCAGGGATTGGTCACCATTTCCGGCAGGGGGGAAGGATCGGCAACCCCCAACCACCCCCTACCGCTGCTGACCTGTTTGTGGGGTAACAGCAGGTAGAATTATTGAATAGAGCAACCACCCGAAGTGTTATCAGCATGCTGCAAATGGTTAGGAAGGTTGCAGACACCTCATGCAAAACATATACACAAGTTTAGGCATAAAATTGGTTATGTCTGGTGGGAAAAATTTTTATTGTGTAAACCCAGGACCAAATATGACGGGGCCCCAGCGAAACTACTTTAAATTTGAATTGTAATCCGAAAATTTGTGATTTTCCAACATTAAACGCGGATCTGTTTATAACTCTTGTTAAAAACATACTGACCAATATAGTTCTTAAAAGCGACATGCTTAATTTATTAAACGTTTCGGCAATTATTGCATCACTGATGATGGCATGAGTTCTTGCTGAAACATTTGATAATTAAACCATTTTAAGAATTATTTGGGCCAATATATTTTGAATAAGATTTTCCAATTACCACATTTCGTTTTCACCAACAGGTTTTCAACACACAGTAACATTTGCCATATATTTCAATGCTACGCTTTTGCAGTGTGCAGCGATTTAATGTCATACGTCACCAATGCAAATTCGCTCACCTTTGACCCCACGATCCAAAACCCGTTGGGACGCAACTCGGTCACGTGACGCGAGAGAAACACTGGTGGAATTTGCACGTGGTTAAAATCCTTTAACTCATCGGTGGAGCTGCGGAAAAAAGTCAGACAGCATTTTATTTAAACTCTATTTGCATCTATACAGTTTTATTTTACCGACAAGTTTTACTTCATCTCAAAAAGCTAAGTAAAAATCCATACTGAGGGAGTTCGACGATCGATGTTTTAATTGAAATTTTAAGTACGGAAACAAGTTTTGGAGAAAGAAAATTGTATTTGGATAAGGATCTGACGGTGCCGTGCTTATGCAAAATATATATTTCTATGTTTTGAATCGATTGGGTCAAGCTTATTTCTATGCCGAAAAATATAAATGTCAGTTTTTCCTGTAAGCTGCGTCAGCAAAATATAAGATCCGTTTGTTAGGAATCAATACACCCTTTTTGATTAAACTATGATTACATGACAGCGAATATTTGGTTTGGATCGGCCCCAAGAGCTCGTGCTAACCAAACATGAAAGTACACTCGATTTGTAATTTAAAATTCTTGAAATGCAGGTTCTTTTCGGTTAGCCTGGCGTACTGTGGTCTGTTATTCCCCTATAGGCTTACTGCGCCGTTTGTCAGAAACGTTTTGCATAGAAATCTGTTTCGTATAAAAACCGATTTGGCGATTATTCTGCGCCAAGGCAAAGGCGTAGTTGACCAAAAAAGGAAAACAGGTAGTGGCGCCCCTCTAATCACAACTACTGTGTAAGGCTTGTGTTCAATTGATTCAGGGCCCGTGTGTTAACATCAGCTGTGCTTTAATTGCACGCAATGCGTTTCTCCCTTCGATTTGAGTCTGGTCAGACCGCTGCTGACTCGCGAACACACCGACGTCCTGTTAAGGGGATTGACCGAATTCGTGAACGGCAAATCATGCAACCGAAATAAACGCGATAAGGTCAGGTTCGTTAAAGGGGTCTCCAGAGAGGGGGGTGCGAATTTGGCGACTGGAAAGACAACAAAGGGCCGGTCCTCGGTTTTTAGATGGAGGAGGTCGAGAAGCCAAGACTTGGGGGTCATAGATAACAGATTGTTTAAGTTGTTTGAATATTATGGGTTATTACATCAGAGCAATATGCTAATACTGGTATATTTTGCTGTATGTATTAATTTTATTTTTAAGCTCCCGTAAGAGTAATATTTTTGAGCAATTATAGAAGCACAGGAAACATTAAAATTGGCTTGCTTTCGCTTACCATTGAGGTCGACAGTAGTTTTTTTTCTAATGGGTCTGCCTTTACCTTAAGAAGCTTACCCGATTTTGACGAGCTTATAGACTGGGCTTCCTAAGTTTTCAAGGCCTTCGACTCGGCTGTACGTTCCCATGTAGGGGAGTCGCGGGTGCCGTCTCGAAGCACAGTGTTTGAATCGCAACCGGGTGCAGTTGACCTTTTCAGCCTGTACAACCAGTGGGCGCTCGACGATGTTAACTTGTCTGGGAGAAATCTGGGATCTTGCCAGAAAGTGACCTGTCAAATATCCAAAAGTTGCATAACTACTAAAAAGGCTTGTACATGCAAGGACCAATCGCCGTTGTCACCCACAGTGCAAATTGACGTGAAACCCAATGATACAAGTTAAGTTGTCACTTTTATTTGAAAGTTTTGGTTAATAATTTCGAGTGCTGCACCAGTTATCCTGTACACTCTCCCCCCACCCCCTCCCTCCTGTTCGCTTTCTCCTTTTGAAAGTTTACACATGCTTCATCTACTGTGGTGCACTGATCTGACAAGGCACACACTTTGGGTGTATCCTGTACTGACACATGCACACATGTCACATGACATTTCCCATTTCCCATGCCATCAAGCGTCGCAAAAACGGATTGGGCACAACCAGGTCGAATTTTGTACAAAAGCAAACATTGAAAAGTTGGATCAAGACATCACTTACAAGATAGACGAAGTGACAGGACATAATAACACGAATTTAAAATTAATTGCGTATTAAGCAATTTCAAATTGCAACATTGGAAGGAGGTTTAAACGTTTACAACTACACAACATTACGGCCAAAAAAACCACGAACAAAACTTTTCCAGTGAGAACGCAAAATTATTCAGCACAGCGTTATCGTCTGAACCCGCGGGAGGCGGTGTAAGAGCCAACACATAACACTAAATATGGCAATTTGAGTGTTAAGTACCACCAACAGCGTTTTTAAACACACCTGCTTTGGCAGTTCGGCATATAAGCGATGTTGACCTCTTTGCGCGCAAATTCGTGACAGCTGTTCGGATTAGTTGTGCGGTCGGCGCCAAAATACCCATGAATGTGCCATGCTGCGCTTTAAACTTACGAACATTGCGCTGAATCGTAGCTTCGTGTAATGCGGGTGGCATCATCATAGTTAATTTGCCCAAAGGCTGGGTGGGCTTGGTTCAAAGGCACAAGGTCAATAAAACCCGTCAGTATTTTTACTTTTTTTACAGTATTTTTAACTGCAGACCAGCGCGTTGGTTTAAAAAGTATTTGATAAAAAAATCCACTTTGCCTCATGTTTTTACGTTTCTTTTTGGTTTTATTGTTTTTTTTCACTTCAACACATTGAAAACATCAAACCCAGTGGTTCGTAACCTTTTATTATTACTTTATATCACCCCTTGTCTATTAGGGGAGGAATTGAAAGTTCCAAAATAGGCGAAGGGGGGATACGTCAATAAGGTTTGGAACCACTGGTCTGCCCTAAAAGAAACACTCCTCTTATCATGAATACCTTAACAATTAAGTGGAAATCTCTTTAACTCAAAAAAGTTCTCACTGGTTGTGAACCACCAATCTAAGCCGAAAAATGTTATCTAAATGCACCATTAAATATCACATTTTGCGGTATTTAATCATCACACACGCTTTAGTCGATAAAACAATTTCTCCTATGTGTTTCGGTCAAATGTTGGTTTGTGGGTTTTTGTACCGCTACCTTACTCGCAACGCCAAAGTTCCAACAAATTTTACTTAAACAGAAGCAACAAACGAGTCACAAAACCGCCGAAAAATGTTGTACAAGCACAACCTTTAATTTTTGCGGCTTAAACGTCCGTGGAAAACCGCAAAATAAGTCGATACATTGCTTTGCTTTTAATACCCGCCCTGGATCTTGGCTCCACATTTTTAAAGCAAAGCTTTGTATAGCGAATAGAATGTGCTTGTGCGAATGTGGCATATATTTTACCGTCAGGCCAATTGCGAACCCAATTATAACGCGTTTACATACAATTCAAAACAACTACGAAGGTAAAACAAAGTATACGTGTTTTGTAGCTTTGTGTTAAACTAAGACTTTTATCGTGTCACAGTGAAAGTAAAAAAAGGTCACATTTGCAGGAAGCTTATTTTCCTTCACTGCACTCTGCTCTGCATTTGATGCTTATTCTGGGTCATTTTTCCTAAACAAACCGCGGAACACCTGTTCTTTGACTATCGCGGTCTATGATAGATGCTTTCGTGCTTTGTGGTTGATAAACTATGCGCTCGATTGCCTAGTGAACTTTACCTATGGGTATTGGGTTACAAATAATGATACGCATAGTTTTTGTGCAAACAAATTGAAGTCTATTATCTTTTAGCTCAGTAAACCGCCAGGTAGCATAATTTGTTACAAAACTTTCTGCAAAAAGTGTAAAAAAACGTTTTTACGTTCTGACGATTTGTTTAGTAATATCTACTAAAGCAGTGATTATGAAAGTGTGGTCCGCCGTCCCCTCATAGTGGTCGGCAAAAAGATGACTTAAACTAGGCACTGGTTTATGAAATCCCCTGTTTTGAGANACAAATTGAAGTCTATTATCTTTTAGCTCAATAAACCGCCAGGTAGCATAATTTGTTACAAAACATTCTGCAAAAAGTGTAAAAAAACGTTTTTACATTCTGACGATTTGTTTAGCAATATCTACTAAAGCAGTGATTATCAAAGTGTGGTCCGCCGTCCCCTCATAGTGGTCCGCAAAAAGATGACTTAAACTAGGCACTGGTTTATGAAATCCCCTGTTTTGAGAGCATGTCAGAACGAAATTCTGTTTGGTGGTCCTCAGAAAAAAATGTGGTCCTTCGGCTAAAAAAGTTTGAGAAACACTGTACTAAAGTAATGCTTTTATATGAACTCAACTTTTCGAATGTTTTTTCAGGCACTAACGCGGTCTTGGTTTTGCAGACGATCCCCACCAAGTAAAAGCACACGTAAATTACATGAAAAGATGTCGTCATTAGGACACCTGTCGTGTGAGCTAATTCCAAGCTTGTGTGACGCCCAGTAAACAAGCTTGCAACGTCATCACAACACTGTGTTTCGCGGAAAGTCATACCAAGCAACGCCACTTGAAAGGCAGACGGCCACAATGTATGCCGATTGCTACATCGGCTAATTATGTCATCGCAAAAATGCAAACACCCACTCGATTCACGACAACGTGAAGTGTAAAAAGTTTGAACAAGAATAAAAGTTCAAAGAACATCAAGTCGTTTAACATTTGTACTTTTATGGCATAAACATATTTCGCATCCGTAGTATCCTTTTTTAAACTGAAAGGTGACGCTAAGTCTGTGACGCGAAAACCAGATTTTTAAAACTTCAATTTCGTGCGTAAACTCGTTTTGCCAAAATCAAACATTTTCTTTGGTTTTGTTCAAAAACGTAAGACATTCTTTTGCAACCGTCATTTGTTGATACATTTTCCACTACAGCCCCTCACGTACCAAAATGAGCATTTCACAAAACAAACACTAACTTACGTTCGCGACGACACAAGCCACGTTTCTTGATGTAGATGAACTCCTGAGCCTTACACGCGTGGTAGTTCAGGTGACAGACCGAATCGTAAGTGACGTCATCGGTTCCGCAGACTGCCGTCCGCTTGTAGGCCCGGGTGGCGTCCGGGTTCTGCTCGACCTCCTCGGGACCGTAGTGGATCCTCCGGTCGATGACGTCACGACATTTGGTGCAGATGCATTTTCCCCTGATGCAGCGACCCCCGTACGTGCAGTCAATTTCCGACTGACATTCTTCGGTACCTTGAAAACAAATAAAGGTTTCAATCTAACTATAATCAAGTTTTGTTTACCGCGCTGATAGTTCTGACACGGTGAAAGCAATTAGAGCAGTGTTTTATACTTTTTTCTATCCTGACCCAGATAACGTTTTGCAAAAATTCACGTGACTCACTATTTCATCAGCATTGCAAGCTTCCCCTATTGTAGTTCGACACGATCACCTGGTTTTCTAATTCTTGGAGATGGTATTTGGGATTTTAACATTTTTAACTAACTCCGTGACTCATTTTCAAACCGCTCTATGTTCTACTGGTTGAAAAACAGAGACTTCGAAGTGTGGTGTGTTTTATGAAGTGTTTCATGAATATTTTCTGGGGTCGCTGTGGGGTCCTAATATCTACATCATCTTGGTGCGTTGTAGTTTAATTTTGGAAAGACAGAAAATATTGTACACATGCCATTACACTTAACCAATTGTAAGTGCAGTGCCCATCAGTACATTTACACTGAAAATACACGCTCCAACCCGTAACTCGTGGGGTAACTTACACTAAGAAACTCGTTGTTGAAAAACACTGGCCTACAGCAAGGTTACATTCTTACCACACGGTCCGATGTGTTTGAGGTCGATCCAGGTCTGCTGAGCACACATCGCCTGTCTCAATTCGCATATAGTGGGGTAAGTTACCCCATTACTTCCGCACCCAACTGTGTCGGACCCCATTTCGGGGGTGCAAGGAAAGGTGGGGCACACGCATGCTTCTTCGCCCCCCTCAGTCACTTTGCACTCGCCCCCAAGTCTGCACGTGTCTCTATTACATGATGACGTCACCGTGCCTAAAAATGAGGCATTTGTAAACATAATTTTGCAATTTAACGGTTGAAACCAAATATGGTTGGATTGTCTAAAAGTTTAAACGGAGTTGATGAAAAACCGCCAAGTTTATATTCTACTAACATTTTGGCATACGAATATAATTTACCGATTACCTTAAAACATGTTGACTTACCGACGAGATTGACAGCAAAGAGAAAGCTGAGTAAACAATAAAGCATTCCGACTCTAAATATCACGAGGAAAACGAGCAAATAACTGTTTTAATGTCAGTTTCCGACATCAATGTTATGTACTAAAAGTTCGTCTGTCGAAGACATAAACCGGTATTGTCGCGATGAAAATTTTTTCTTTGGAGGTGAAAACTACACGCTCGTGCAGTTCTCACGGACATTTATTGTTTTTCTGTCTGCTTATCAGCATGAGAAGGGCAATGCATAGGCTGACCCAGTCGTTCCCAACCTTTTTTGCTTTACGACATCCTTTTGCTAAAACTTGTATCGCGGCATACCCGCTTACAAGGCAATTACAAAAAACAATATGAAGCAACCTGTTCATTTGTATTTTTATTTGTGTCATCAACCAAGTCAGTCTACTTTGTACGCATTATTTACTGTCAAACCTGGTTATACTTAACTTATTGGAAAAACAATTCTAGTAAATTGGTCGCAGTAAATGGCACCCGGTTGGAAAACACAGGTCTGACCCTTTGTCTTACAAAACACGAATGTCATCTTTGGTATCGACAAATTCAAGCAAATTCTACGTTTAAATCTACATTTCCTACGTCAAGGTCCGAATTTCCAGTTCCAATGTGGAAACTAAGTTATCTAGCATCGTTTATTGACGCGTTTAACGCTTTTTGAATGCCGAGCTATTTCCCAATTCTGAGTTCAAGCCGAACCACACATAGAGCTTTGTTATCGTTTACACAATGTTATTGAAATAAGTGAACTCCCACAGTTCGGGTCAATGCAAGGCTTAGTGCTCTCGTGCTGCGAGTAAACCACATAAACTCTCCATTGTCAAAACCTCAAACGATTGTGACCTTTCTGTTTGGCTTGAAATTTTTAAATTAAACGTACTTGCTGTTTGTTCTTCAAAGTAAACTTAGAACGTGTTTCATTTTTTCCTACACTTATTGTATACGGAACCAAAGATAATAATTAAAAAGGGCTTGATTTTTGTTAGTTCGTTATATTTTTATCCTCGGTGGGCGGAACAACGCCTGAATGTGTTATGCTCATAATCAGTTCACCGCCGAGCTACCTGCTTCATTGCAGTTTAAGTTCATGCAGTTGAGTGTTTTTTTAAGTTTGTGACTCAAATCTGGGTCAACCAAACGAATTCCACTTGGCTCGAGTAATGCCGCTTACGTTTCTTGCTTAAGAAAACACAAGACAGGATTAGAACTCACAACGACAACAACTTTATTACTTAAAATCAATTTGAAGTTACATCGGGTCTTGATTCGTTGGCAGCAATTCTCAACCTTAACTGCCTCAAAAGGGCTTACCTTCTACGCCAATCGGGCCATTGTGTTTGCGAAGTGTAGGTTCACAGGTGTGGCGCTTGTTAAGACACTAAATCTAAATCAAAACCACATCTTAAACTCTCCTCACTACTCCTTGAAAGCGAAGACTTTCAAATATGGGGAGACATTGGCAACAAATGACAGATCGTTATTGTGTGTGTTGACAAACAGTTTCACAGAGCACAACTAATTCAGGGATGCCTGTTTTGATTTGGGTTCTAGTTAATCGCAAACGCGTATTTGTTGCACGCTCTTTTTTTACAAATTGTTGACACTTGTTTCTCGAACAAAGAGCCCACACAGATCAAACTCTTAAACACGATGTCAAAGTTTCACTATAGCTACACCCTAATATTTCAAAAATTTTTCCTGCAAAGCTTTTACTCATCTGGGTGTTCGGGCTTGTGCTGCGACATGAAATGAGTGAAAATAAATTCTTAAGATCACTGCGTTTGGCCATTTACCGTCATCAAGCGATTTGCAGTCAAATAAACCACTGCGGTGTTTACAGCTTCGTTAAGACGACAAGCCACTTGTAAAAGTCGTGATTTGCCAACGGTTACCGAATTAATATCAGTTTAATCACCTAATCGACTGTTTCTATGCATGGTGCGATTGTGAGTTGGATTTGGCATTAAACACTCTACGAACGAACGAACGAACGAACGAACGAACGAACGAACGAACGAACGAACGAACGAACGAACGAACGAACGAACGAACGAACGAACGAACGAACGAACGAACGAACGAACGAACGAACGAACGAACGAACGAACGAACGAACGAACGAACGAACGAACGAACGAACGAACGAACGAACGAACGAACGAACGAACGAACGAACGAACGAACGAACGAACGAACGAACGAACGAACGAACGAACGAACGAACGAACGAACGAACGAACGAACGAACGAACGAACGAACGAACGAACGAACGAACGAACGAACGAACGAACGAACGAACGAGTGTGCCCTGATATGTGGCTGATATGGCTACCACGTTGATATTATCGATCACTACACGCAGAAACCCGATCGGTTTCCACCCTGGAAAGGTCAACCTGGGAAACCCAGTTGTTTACCTTGACACGTTTCAGTTCTCTTTCAGTCAAAACCACATTTTGTGAGCTAACTTTGCTTCTCAAAAACGCCAAACCACACTACAAGTAATTATATGGAGTAGCAACAAAACCGCCTTCAAGCAGTCACCACAAATTATATTTGAAAAGTCACTTTTGTCGATGAATGACACGACAAAAAGAGTTTGGAATTTTTAAAGCGGCTTTCCTGATAAACTTTGTGCATTCAACTGTGAGACTTCATTCACGCAAAACTTTGCACGCTGCATAATACCTATTAAAACTGCAAGGTTGTTCAACTTGTCATGCAGATGTGAAACGATATATCCTTTGCCACACAAAATTTCTGTGTCTGTGAATATTAAAGCAACCACGTTGGATCGAACAAAATCACATTGAAATTGTCACCCGCACAAGTCTAAAGCGACCGCCCTAGCACACACACAGAGCCTGCACAAGCAACTTTGTCGGTTTCCGATGTCAACAAGACCCGGCCGATTCCGATTTACGAGCGTTTACGATGAACAAACACGTCCAAAAATCTTTCAAATATCAAATTTGAGATCTCGACTTTTACATTGCGCGCAAACTTCCAAATGCCAACAGCCGGGCGGCGGACGTTTGGTTTCTGATCACTTGCCGGGCTTCTAGCCGCAAGGCCATGAGAGAAGGTTGTGGCTTGGGCGGCAAAGCCTGCTTGGCTATTTACCAATCGCTGACAGCTTTTGTAAACTGCGGATCAAATATTTGTCCTCCAAATGCGATTCCTTATCTTGACAATTGCTCATAGTGCTTTGCAATTCCTCAAGTCTACAAGACACCTTTATAACTAGCCAGTAATACTGGGAACGCATTCATCACACCGGACACCATGGAGCCACAATTTTGTTTCAGAACTGAACGGCCAACATTTATCCACTGGAGAAGGGTGGAGATTTTATTG
>QXVZ01000750.1:0-24798 GCA_008931825.1 Phallusia fumigata
AATTTTGAGTTGTAAACAAAAATGTTATCACCTCTGTCAAAGTAGTGATTCTCATAGAAATCTGAACTGTACAAGCTTTGAAATTGCAACAGTTCAAACAAGCGCGCATGTGCATCACCTACGTGGTATTGACAAAGGAAACGTCACATGAAGTTAATCAGGTGACTTATTAACATACGTCAGAGATATTACAACAGTGGCGCGTAAATTTATACATTACGTAACTGGCTTGTGGGTACTATTAACTTAAATATCACTGGTACACATTTATAAATGTTGAGCTATGAGTTCCTTGTGCTTTAAACCCTGTTACCAAGCTTTTTGGATCATACGTTGAGCGGTAGGGCAAGAATAGTGCCTTTGCCCGCTCGTCGAACTACAAAGTCACATAAAGCTTTCAACAACCGGTTTACTGCAGCTTGACACAATATGATGCGCACAACCATTGTGCTGTCACGATTCTTGAGAACTATTTCTGTTTTTGTTTGAACCCCGAAAGTGGTAAATTTTCGCCAAGATTAAAAAATGCACTCCCTATGATATTTTATTGCTTATGCAAACTAGTTCTTTTAACGGTATTGAAATTACAAATGAAAGTATAATGCAACAAAAGCATCTACAAAATACTACACTACATTTTTTAATTTGTTCATTGACGTCACACCCAATTTGATGTTATTGAGCGCTATGCTTGTAGAAAGTGACATCAAGTATAAGGGTGCCTGCACGCAAGTCTATGACGTGTTTTAATGAGACGCGCAACTATTTCCATTACTTTTTTTCATGCCCACGTGACTATGGTTATCTGTTTTTAAGGATTGCCTGTTTGGACAACAAGCAGATCTGCTGAAGATTCATCGCAGCAAGTTTATTTAAGAAGATGTGTGATCGCTAAAACAACAGAAGTGCGCATACACTGAGGAAAGTAAACTTATATGTTCCTTTAAGAGGCAACAGCATACGAATGTCTTTATTGTACCTTATGCCATGTAAAATGTAGAAATAAAAACGATTGCTTTAAATGATAGTTATCACTCGCTGTTTTATTTTTGTTAGGCTTTGTGGGATTTAAATCTTACGTTTAGTGACACTTTATATGCTTGTTACCGGTTTTCACATTCGACATTCTTGGAAGGCTCTTGATTAAACAACTTAAAAGGCATGGTAAGTATGGCTTTGGTTACCCTTTCTGCCCAAGTAGTTTTTTATTTACAAGAAACGTGGCCTTATAGCCAGAAAAGATATTAGGCACAAAACTCCAACATTTAACAATAGTAGGATAATGCCCTTGAAATTAGAAATACATTCACAGTTTGTGGCAGATTAGTTCCAGCTAACAATTTGACGTCGATTCGACGTAGATTTGTGGTTATGTTTGGTCGATAAGACGTTGGAACCAAACGTTTATTTTACGTAAATGTGTCGACTCCAGACAACGTAGATGCGACGTTCGAATATAAGTTATACAACTACGTTATTTACACGTTTACAAAACGTAACTACGAACGTTTAAAATTACGTTTTTAAAACGTAAATCATGACGTTATTTTAGCTTTTGTAATGACGTTATTTATACATAAGTGTCGACCCCAGACGACGTAGATGCCACGTTGGAATTTACGTTGTGCAATGACGTCTTTATACGTTCACCTAAAAGTTATTTTTACTGCAGAGCTTATAGTCTATAATAGCTTAGAACACAAACAATTAATAATAAAACAAATAAAAAATTATGTCGAAATTTACAAAATGTCAACTAAAAACACAAATAATTGGAAGGTTGCTGTACCTTTCTTTGGTCTCAATGTTTGTAACACTTTTTTCCTTTTTTCTGCAACCACAAAATACAATGATAAAATACAGATGTCATGCTTTCATTTACAGTTAAACTTTTTATTGTTTGTACCAATTACCTGTATAAAAACTGGAAAAATCCAATGATAGTTGCTTGCAAAATATGTCTAATTCCAGTATTTTTTTTCTTGCATTTCCACTTTCCTTAGCAACCTAGCACCCAAAAACTAAGAAAAAAACCCAAATCCAAAAACTTGTACCACAGAATATGATCAAGTGGCTAACGCATACGTTACCTGTCTATATAATAAAAAAAATGTTTACATCTTTCAAGTGACTTAGATTGCTAAAATCTACATCGCGCGCATACCGAACGAAAAGGTGCCCAAAAACAAACATAGAACAGTGAACTGCATTCTCCTCGTTTAAAACAAGTGATTTCTGACATTTCAAGAACTGCAAACAGCTTACACTCGACTTCATTCAGTCAAACTAACGTGCTGGGCCCGCTCTCTCCGACAAATCAAATTTTCCCGCCAGCGCCTAAACAATAAAACAGGAATTTCCTTTTTTTGATTCAAACATTTTGGCGAAACTCTCAGCCAATCACGTGCGACGTACGTCACACGAGAAAACTTTTTCTGTTTCGGCGCCGGAGCAATGGTAAAGAGGCTAAAAGTGCTCTTTCGGCGCGATAACAATAGGAATTATCAATTAGGAGCGCATTTACTGTTTTACATAATTATACGTTTCTGCTACAAATCACTTCAGCACACAAAACGATACATTTCTTCTTGTTTTTAGGAGTGTTGTAACGTAATGTGGTTTTATAATAACTGCAAGTGCTAGCAGTTGATGATTTCAATTTTTTCATACAGTTAGGGATCTAATTTTGCCAGTGCTTAAAGCCTATTTTTTTTGACAAAAAATATGTGTAATTCTGCTGGAGGTGGGGTGTGACGAGAGTGGTCACGCCATAGGTTTAACGATGATGTGGGAGTCTCGATTTGGTTTGATTACTCAAAACGGAAAGTGCGTGTACATGTCTGTGAAAACCGTTTGAAATTGTTTTTTGTCATTCGTATTTTAGACCCACAACGCGCTGCCATCATTAAACCCCGCTCAAACTACAAAGATTCGTCGCACTGTCGACCGTGAAACGCATACTGGCTCTAAAATCAGAAAGGCGCAAAATAAATTGCAGCATTCACTTGTATGCCCAGTTTTGTTTTAGCGAAAGATTATGCCAAAAATGAGAAGCGCTAATCACGAAAGGCACGACCGGGCGCTCCGTAATGATTCGTCGTCGACCATGCCAAGAGATATTGGCTATAAAATCTAAATGGCGTAACATAATTTTAAAAGGTTTTCACAGGTCAAATCGTAATTGCAGCCCTAACTTTCATGCAACGTTTTGTTTTGATCAAACAACCACATCAAAATGAGAAGCGCACATCATCATAAACGCACGACCAGGCACACAAGTTAGTTTCACACAGTTAATAAACGTTGGTTGTACCTTACGTATGAGGTTCCAAATCATTTGCATTGCAGTCTGTCGTAACGTTAAAAAATAATGTCCATAAAACTTTTAAAATGACATCCAAAAGTGTTAAATATAAGTTGTACGTCACGTGTGACGTTCTAAATTGATTGCACCGAAGTTTTTTGCAACGTTTAAAAATAACGTTAATTTAACGTTCGAAATGACGTCCAAAAGTTGGCTTTGACGTCAGTAATAAACGTTGTTTGTACGTCAAGTGTGACATTACAAAATAGTTACATTGCAGCTTGTCACAACGTTAAGAAATAACGTTAACAAAACGTAATAAATAACGTCCAATACAGTTGCACACAAGTTAGATTCAACGTCAGTAATGAACGTTTTATTTACGTTTCAAAAGACATCCAAAAAGGTTACACAAAAATTTTTCCCAACGTTAATTCTAACGTGTTTTGCACGTTTTTCATTACGTGTTTAAAACAACTCTTCGGCGTGTTTTACCCGATAAACACCCGATAAACCGCTTTTACTTTAGGAAAGAACTTCCGCCAGCCATCGTTCCAACAATGAACAACACAATACAGACAATTTGGGAACTTGTTACTGCATAGGATTCATCGTCTTTATCTCAGAAATTGTATTCTGTGCATTTCTGTTAACTGATGTTGGTAAATCTGCATGTGACATCTCTGTGACATTTTTTGTTTGTATTTGGGTCGTAACTCTGGTTGTAAATATCTTAGACAAAGTCTTTGCATGTTGTGGGTGTTGCTTACGTGTACCGGAGCTTGTGCTGCATAGTTTCACATTTTTTGGCGGTGCTCCGGCAACAGCTTTTGCTATGTATCACTCGTGCATCAGACACAAACGAAGCAAAGTGGCTTATCAAACAACGTTTGTAAAATGCGCAATGTTGTCTGTCGGTTTGCTATATTGTGTATATAAAATTTGTATCATTTTTGATGCTTTTGCCTTTTATAAAAAAAATTAGTGTAAACATAATTAATAGAACATTTGATTTCCAAATTAGCAAGCCAAAATAGTGTTTAAAAACCCAGGTAGATTAGGTTGCATGCTGCAATTTAAGCTTATACACGTCTTTACAAATTATAAAGCTTGTTCAACTTACAAATGGAACAAATGTGTAAAGTTATCTCTACTATAAACGCAAATGCACACGTTGAATTCTGGCATCTCTTCAAAAAGAGTAGACATAAACGTAGCTGATGGTAACTTTTGTAAAAATTGCTATCTTCAAGCTACAGGCCTCTCATTTTCATTTTGCTTACTGTATGTTTACATCGGAGCCTTTCCAAAATTCAAGTTTGTAATTTTGTAACTCTAACCAATGCAATTATGCTGCCAAATATAAACGGATTACCTTTACACATACCTAGTAATCAAATGCTCTTTGACAAACGGCGCACTGTGATTGAACCCTTGCCAGCCGCCACGTATTTAGCTGCACGTTTTGCTTTGTTTTCTTTAACACTGGCACGTTCCGCGATGACACGAATTTCATTGTTATTTGGCATCTCTCGGAAGTTTGCAGTGTTTTTTGGTTTTAATATGTGATGTATTATTGTACTTGTGTACTTGTATTGTATATTACTTTATCTATCCTGGAAGCATTGCCTTTATTGACATTTCCAACAATATTATACATTTCTTAGATGGGGCTTTTTAAGACAGTCATAGCGGCGGAAATTCACGGCTGTCTACCAATTAGAGCCAATCAGAGGACACATTGTGTTTAACCAACGTGAAGCTTATAGTAGAGGCCATTTTTATGTGGTTTTACAACATAAAACTTAACTTGATAAGTTCTACTTAACTTTATAAGTTCTTGTGAAGGCAAAATCAAAAATCATGAAGTAAATGAAGTAAAAATGGACACTCTGCAAAATATTGCACAACTTGGTGGTTTAATTGTGAAAAACGGAATTAAAGAATTGGTTTTCAGGTTAAAAATTGTATCAGCTGAAGACTGGGATAAGTGACTTGAGTCTTTTTGTGAAATTTCAAATACTAGCTGGAATGTGTATCGGACATTTTCCAACCCAAAAAGATATGTTTTAAGAAAAACAACACTTTGTGCTCTGTCCATGAATGTTAAAATTAAACTTAACACCATGGGAACCAAACAATCAAACAAGTTGGTTTCCACCTATCCATGTGTAGTAACTGTGACAGGTAACCACAATCACTTGCTTAAAGCTGCAGGTAACCTTTGTTAGCTAAAGATCAATGAATCTACAAAACAGATTTTCCATTTGTATTTACAGCAAGGATTGTCTGCGTCGTCTCAGGCAACACAAATGCAGATTAAGTTGCTTGTAACAGATGGAATAAGTGCAGTTGCTTAAGCGGCATTGCTCCAACCCAGAGGAACCCGATGGGTTGACCCAAATTGAAGTCACAAACTTTTAACAATAAAAAAATCAAATAAAAAATTATCCAGCGGAACTGCAATGAAGCAGGTACCTCGACGGCGGACTCAGAATGAGCATAACGCAATCAGGCGTTGCTCCAAAACAAACCTACATAAAAGGCGTCGCTTATTAGCAAATCACTCAGGCGTGGGGTGAAGAGAATGTAGAAATGTGGGAAACCCCATGCTTGAAACTACAGTTTCGCAACTTAGTTTTTATTTGTTAATATTTTTGCATTTAAAAGGCTTTCCTAAATTGCTTTTACACTGAGGGGACGAAAATGGAAGATTCTTGTGAAATATGTACGTACATTTGGCTGTTGCAGGAAAGAATAAACACAATCTCTCTAATTTTTCTATTGCCAGAATAAATCAGAGGTTTTCGAGATTGTTCATCTTACAAGAGAATAAAAATCTGATGTTGTCTTTACTATGAACGCAGATGCACATGATGCGTTCTGGGATCTATCCATAAAGGGCAGACAAAACCTTTTTGCTACAAGGTTTCTCCTTGTCGTTTTGCTTGTTGCTCGTATTCCCGTGGGCACTAGATTTCCAATAAATATACTTAGAAACGACAATCGTTGATGCTTAGTACAACTTGTCAAGGAAATAATTTGCAACGCCTTTGCAGAACACCAATTGGCAACTGAATAACTCCAACCAATGCAATTATGCTGAAAGAGGATCACCTTATTTACACAAATCTCACAAGCAAAAGATTATTTTTGTTGAACCAGGTTTTAATTACGCAGAAAAAATACCTACATAAAACGCGTTGCTCATGGCAAATCAGCCATGCGTTAAACTCGAGGGTGAAAATATGTGGAACCTGGGGAAATCCCTTGAGAGAAACACTAGTTTTGCCTGGTGACGTTTTTGTGAAACAAAACCTGTTTACCTGTATTAGCGCAATGTTTAAAGATATTGAAGACCAAGCACCTACAGTCCAATTGTAATTGAGGGTGGAACGCATTGAAACCACGCCGATGTTACAAGTGGTTACTGACCGACTTAGGAAATGTTGGTTTGGACGTTTCAAAAGTCTATATGCGGCAAAACTCTTAAGTGTTACTGACCAGTGGATTCGCATAATTTTTCTGTTGGACAACATTGCCAGTAGCTATAATTGCAAAAAACGCTAAATTCCATTCACGTTTACGCCACGCTCTGTCAGTAGACTCAAATTTACGGTCGAATAAAGTTGAAGCGAGGCGCAGACGTTTAGTTTTGTGTGAAGGGAGGGACGGTAAACAAGTTTGAAGCTTCAGTTCGACTGATGTGCATCAGGTAAGGTGCAACTGTATGAAGTCGAACTACTTCGATGTACCTCTCAATAGAACGAAAGGTTTACTATAGTCAAGATTAAACATAGAGCACATGCGAGAAAAGGTGGATTAAATGTTGACATTTTTGACATAAAATGTTTCTTGTTGCTGACTGAGTAAATAGGTGGTTTAGCTACTTAAAGTAGTTGCTTTTACAGCAGTTGGCACAACTTTGTCGCTGTTGGAAACCCATTTTTCTGCATAACGTTTCCCCTTATTATNAAGCTTCGTTGAAAAAAGCTTCGTTATTTAAGTGCTTTTGCATTGCCTTCGCGACATTTGCTTTGGAGTGCGTCGTTGTCCTTTTGTTCTACTTCTGCATTGATAAGGATAAGACATTATGGGCGTTGATTGGTATTTTAATCATTTGGTTTGCAACTCTCTTTGCTCACGTTGCCAGGGAGTGTTTTGCTGTAGTGGATATTTGTCAATGCTGTTGCCGTTTTCCAGAAGTTGTTTTGCATGTTTTTACAATGATCGGGGGTGCACCAATCACTGCGTTGGTCTTGGCTAAAATCCACTACTCCAGGTCAGGAGAGATTTCAGCGCAATTTGTACGTAAGTCTGTCAATCATGCAAATGTATGTCTGATGCTTCTCTTCTTGGTTGTGATTTCAATTGTCATATTTTTGTTGGGAAGAAGCTTTCCTTAATTGCGTTTACACTGAGGGGATGAAAATGGAGAATTGCTGTAAACTTATGTACATACATCGGCTGTTGAATTAAATAATAAATTGGCTGCTGCAAAAAACACAATCCCTGTAACTTCAGTGGTTTTTCAGCCAGCTTGCTCATCTTACAACTGAAAGAAAAGTGTTATGTTATCTTTACTATAAAAGTAAACGCACATGTTGGATTCAACGATATGAAAAATCCAAGCTGACTATCGGTAACGCCACACTCAATATCACTGTGCTGTGCTTGTATGATGTGATGTCGAGTTAAAGGCCTGCACAAAAATCTATGACATATTTTCAGAAGACCGGCAACTGTTTCCGCCTGTCATGACCTTTATTGGCATCCACGTAGTGTGTGAAACTTGCTAGTACTTAAACACTTTGCACAACCCAAATTGGCATATTTTATAATTCCAACCAACGTGATAACGCTGAAAAAATTATGTGTGCAACGTTCACAACAGATCGTGTAAGCACAACTTTGTAATTGTTGATTCAGGTTTTAAACCAACCAGACATAACACTTATACCTACGTGTGGTTCTTTGGCAAATCAGCCAGGCATGAAACGTGGGGCTGAAGAGAATGTGAAAATCGTGGAAACCCCATACGCGAAACAACAGTTTTTGCCTCGTGACGTGTTTGTGAAACAAAATCACAATATCAATTATTTTTTACAAAGTGTCTGCGCAAGGCATTAAGGTTCTGAAGCGAAAGACATACAGTCCAATAGTAATTAGAAGTAGATGCCCAACAGATGAAAGAGATATTTCAAAAGATTGTGTTTGTCGAACCAGGATTTCAATTACCCACACAAAACAACTACCTACATGAAACGCGTTGCTCTTGGCAAATCAACCAGAGGGTGAAAATATGTGGAACCTGGGGAAACCCCTTGAGCGAAACACTAGTTTTGCCTGGTGACGTGTTTGTGAAACAAAACATGTTCACCTGTACTAGCGCAATGTTTAAAGATTGAAGACCAAGCACCTACAGTCCAATTGTAATTGAGGGTGGAACGCATTGAAACCACACCGATTTACAAGTGGTTACTGACTAACTTAGGAAATTTTGGTTTGGACATTTTAAAATTCTATATGCGGCAAAACTCTTAAGTGTTGCTGGCCAGTGGATTCGCATAATTTTTCTGTTGGACAACATTGCCAGTAGCTCTTATTGCAAAAAACGCTAATTTCCATTCACGTTTACGCAACGCTTTGTCAGTAGACTTAAATTTACGGTCGAATGAAGTTGAAGCGAGGCGCAGACGTTTAGTTTTGTGTGAAGGTGGGGACGGTAAACTAGTTTGAAGCTTCAGTTCGACTGATGTTCATCAGGTAAGATGCAATTTTATGAAGTAGAATTTAGCAGAAGCCCAATATTAAAGGGAGCAAGAAAAGGCTGTTCAGCAGAAGGAAACTTAGGAATTCTGAATTAAATGGTTTTATTTGTTGATTTCACTATTGCGAAGTTTTCAAACGACCAGTTATCAAGAATCAAAGAATGGTAGATACTTTTAAACAACGCGTTTCAAAACGTTCATTACATTTTGTAACTTCGTCTCGCAATGGCTGTTTTATTATTTAGATTTTGTTTATCTGCCATTGGATAATTTTACAAAAACGCGCGTTCAAAAACGATGATGACTCCCTGCTACAGTTATTGGTTTTCTCAGTGGTTGGTTGCAGAGCAATTGTAAGGGTCTAGATTTTTTTGCTATATCTGTATCGGACATCCATTCTCCTTCTGTATATTTTTCGTGTTTTTTTCATATTTTTCTGTGTCGCAAACTTTGTGTAAAATTAATTAATGGACCGCTTGTTGTTTTGCTGAATACCCTTTTTTCCTGTTAGGGAAAACTAGGACGATTAAAGTAAATCCAATTATTAAAGGTTTTGTTTCTGAGGAAAATATCAATAACCAACAAACCAGTTATCAAAATGGTGAGTGGGTTATTGTGGTATATTATGCGAACAAAAGTAGCAAAAAAAACTCGTCACAAATTTTACTCTCCTAGAATAATAGGTAAATGTCTCTAAAATCATTAGAATGTTTTTTTGAAAACGGATTTTTTATACCTTGACAGAAAAATTTTGTAGCAGCTTTGTTACCGACTGTGCGACCCGATCTTGGCAGGCTGAGTGTTATGGTTTGCCGAAAAACGTTTACCAACCACAATTGCCTACTGAATCTGTTTGTAAGGGTTGGCGTAGTGTGTGGAAGATGACATGGGCGTCGAAGCTAACGCTGTAACTGCCAGAGGAGCACAACTTTGCGTTATAATTACCTGTTGCTTACTTGCATGCATCACACAATTACGTAGAGAAACACCCACTAGATTCCTATTTCGGAAAACAGAACGTAAAACCAAGTTTTGCTTTATAGAACTTTGGTAATTCCAACGGACATCGTTTCTACGACGTACAATACAAAAGGGGAAAGTGTTATGGCGGCGGAATTTGCGTGTCTTTCTTAGAAATTGTATTCTGTGCAACTGTGTTAATTGCTGTTGGCAAATCTGCATGTGTCGTCTTTGTGAAATATTTTGTTTGTATTTGGACCTTGACTCTCGTTGTAAATATCTTAGACAAAGTCTTTGCATGTTGTGGGTGTTGCTTACGTGTACCGGAGGTTGTGTTGCAAATTTTTCACACTTATTGGCGGTGCTCCGGCAACAGCTTTTGCTATGAATCCTTGCATCAGACACAAACGCAGCAAAGTGCCATATCTAGAAGTGTTTGTGGATTGTGCATGTGGATGTGTTTGTCTGCTGTTCATTAGCGGATTTCTCATATTGCTTTTCTCAAAACAACTTCAAAAGATCTGATTTTTGTCGTATACGATTTACTATTTACTTTAGTAAATGCGTACCTACAACTTTTACGCTACTTTGTGGCTATAATGGGTTTTGTATAAATATGTAGCTATTTACGACGTACACATTATGAGCATTTTTACGAAATAACCAGCCACCACTTTTAAAGTTTGTACCTAATCCTTTTTGTTAATGTTGTTGAACCATTTGAAACAAAATTCAAATTACAACGTATCTACATTTGTGTCTTGACAATTACTTGAAAGTTATTTAAATTCACAAAGAAAAGATCAAAGTAATTTCGAATACAATCATGTGAAAAATCATTCTACCCGAAAATATATGATACGCAATCAGGGTTCGATACAGGGAATGTTCCTGCTGTCTCAGTAAGCAAAACACCGCGGCAACCAGGGTTGCCAGGTGGCCTAAAAATCGGACAAATAACAATAAATTTTCCGAATTTTTCACTTGCTGTCCCCAGCGCCTGGTTGAATTAATCTTTTTTGCTGCTTTTATGAAGGCTGCAGCTTTTCTTTGCAATTTTCGCATGCTGTTCGCTAAAAGATGTTCGCGGTTGCCAAGTATTGTCGATAATTTGTTGGATTTTCTATGAATAATGAATATTGCTTTTATATTCAGTTGCAATCCAAAACAATGCATATGTTCCGAACAGTGAGACATGCTCTTGGACTAGTGTTGTGTTTTCAACGTGTGCACCCAACCGTGACCCGTCACCGACTTTTTTAAAGATAATGGGTGAATAAACAAGTTGGTAAACTGACTGCTATTAACCAGTTTCGTTTCATATTTTTACTTTGTCCCAAAATGTTCGATTTTCGGATAAATACTGTCCGATTTTTGTTCAGATTACCTGGCGACCCTGGCGGCAATATTGCCTTTAAATGCTTCTACAGTTTGTCCTGTACGACGTGCGCTTAGTGCCAGTAGTTGCTTTTTAGTTCGTTGCGTTTTTAGGAGATATTACTGCTTTCTGTAAGGTAAAATTCGAAACGGTAATTTTTGACGTTCGTCAGTTCAAAGTGAATTGCTGGCCTGTGTACCTAATGAGAAACAGTTAATTTGAAATCGATAACAAACAACCTTAGTCAATGCAAGTAAAGATTGTAATTTTTAACCCATCACAATTAATCTTTTAGCTACCGAAGGTTTGGGATTACGTTCTTTGAAGTCACTCTTGATTTTCCGTCGCATTGCCGCAAACGCACTACTGGTGTGAAGTCCCTGCCGCTTCAGGCGTCGCACGCATAACCGCAGCTTCTACGCATCGCCAGGAACAATTGTGAACCGCACTTGGCGGGCAGATCCCTTAACTGCAAGACACGAAATTTAACTAAATTTGCACGACTATACACATTTGTTAGATTTAATAGTTTAATATTGCTTCTCAATAGCACCAAAAAATGGCCCTAGTTACCTGTAACACTTGTTCCTACTTGCTATTGTTTCCTAATTATTTTCTGACAATAAAAGACAATTTCCAGTATGTAACAATAATGAGGCTAAACTGTATTTTAGGTTGTGTCGTGAAGTAAAGCACACTGCAATGTAAGGTAAGAGATAATTAAATAAAAAATGTTGTCGTATCTTTACAGTCGAATTTTGTTGAGGAAACATGAAACAGGCAAGAACCAAAATGTAGTGTAGTGTTGTTAGCAAAAACAGTTTTTCAGATAAATGTTGGATTATCTAAATCGATGCGCTTTAGCTCAGTTTTGCTGCTAAACTGAAAATTACTAAATAGTAAGATTACTTTCTTTGAGGTAAAATGTGAAAGTGCAAAATTTCGACGTTCATCAGTTCAAAGTAAATTGCTTGGCGGTAAAACTAATAAGAAAAGTTATTTTGAAATCACTGACAAACAACCTAAGTCAATGCAAGTAAAGATTTTAAATTTTTACCATCACAACTCATCTTTTAGGTGCTGAAAGGTTTGGGATTACGTTCTGCAGAAGATATTTTTAATACAGCAACCACCATAGACACGATGGTAATACGATACGAAGTACTTAAGACATATCTCACTAATATATTTTTTTAGCGGTACTAGATTGTTAAACAATGAAACAAAATGCAGTCTAGGAAAAAACAAGCAATGGCTGAATAGTTAAATTGTTGGGTGAAGTAGGGATAATAGTCAAAGAGTTTTATTCTGATTTCTTAACAAAAAATTGGATCTTTTAAATTTTTTCTACTTTTGTGCATTTCACTGTTTATTTTTTTTCTTTAGGACTGGATAGAAAGCAAAAGACATCCATACTATGATGAAAGTGAAGACCCAAGCTACTTGGATACTTGCTATGCTGTTGGGTTCTTGGCGCTGTTTTTAGAACTTGTCATTTCTGTTTTAGCTCATACCTTCGACAAATCAGCTGCCTTTGGTATTTTTATACTTACTATATTGGTGATTACTTTAATTGTAAACATTACAGACAAATGGTTAGTGCATGAAGGAATGGAGGGGATTCCAGAACATGCACTGCACATACTGACAACAATAGGGGGAGCCCCAGTCACTGCTTTTGCAATGAATCATTGGTGCATTGGGCATAAGCGCAGAAAGGCGTGTTATCAAAATGACTACATAACATGTGCATCAATATGTTGTGCTTTGTTAAGTGGCATTCTCTTTCGACTACTGTGCTCTATGTTCAACAATCAGACAGCAACGTAGCCGATAATGGAGTATTGGTGATTTGTCAACCATGCTGAAAGAAATGTCCCTCTAAGTAAATAGTTTTGTTTTTCTAAACTTTGCCGGAAAATGTTGTGTTTTTCTTACCAATCTGACCAGATTTCGTGCATGTTTTTGTTACCATTTAATTGTATTACAACATTTGAGGATGTATGTTAGAGGTCTTCACAAAACATGTGTTATTTTTTTCATGTGGACACGTACGACAGTATAGACGCTGTACAGAAAGTACATTGTGAAATTTTTCAATCTTCAAACATCAGTTAATATTAAGTTGAATCGTTAAGCGATGGGTGAAGTGTCGTATGAAGTCATCAATAAAACAACTCATGAGAATAAATTGTAATGTTTCATCATAAGACGCTAATGTTGGATAAACGGAAATGCTACTTGTGAGTGTAGAAATTTGTTTTAGTACACGTTTCAAACGCTAGCTTCGTTTATTGCTTTGTTCGGTTGCGCACTGTATCGTGGGTTTTCCTGTTCGTTGTCGCAACAAGTTGACACCATCGTCAATCCGCCAAATACAACAGACACAGCCCCACTGGCCCAGCCGAAACGTAAACTTTCACCAAATATCCACCTGTAAAATTGGGTAAAAACATAAAACCTTATTAAGCTGACTATTGTAGGAATATGACCGCATTATTTGCTGCAAACACCAATAAAAATTATATCAATGCTAGATTTAAAAATGCACTTGAACAGTACTTAACGTTAGGGTTTTGCAGCGTTTACCACATAACCAATTACTCATAGGCGAAAAAGCATTGTGGCTTGGCCACTTGACCCTTTAAGTCAGAGTTTCTCAAACTTTTTTAGCCCAAGGACCACTTCATCTTCGATTTTTTTCTGAGGACCACCACCCAGAATTCCATTCTAACACGCTCTCAAAACAGGCGATTTTATAAACCCGTGCTCAGTTAAGTCAACTTTTCGCTGACCACTATGAGGGGATGGACCACACTTCTTGTCGGTAAATAAGGGATTCCGTAGGCTATATTGGCCTTCAAGCAACCTCCATAAGAGCTACTGTTTTACAAATTTCTGGGTTTTTATTGTAGAAAATATAACAAGAACAAGCAACATGAGTGACCTATCTCAAAAACGGTTTCCAAATTACCTGGTTGTCAGTTGGAGGAGTGTGGATGCATTGTGATCGGTGGGAAGAACTGCTGCATACCACGAAGCTGCCACCAACATTGCTATTCCAGCTAACACCCCGAATACCCCGGCTAAACCACGGATAACCTTCTGCGCACAAAAGACCTTTTTATTGAATACATCAGATCGACTGTAAGCAATCTAACTTTTAAATCTGGAATGGTTTAGAACAAATACAACATTAAATGCTCCTGACCAGATAAGTATAACAAGGTTGTGAGTTTGAACCTTATTAGCGCAGGTTAGATTTCTTAGTTAGATCGAGGAATTTCCACTTTATAGATAAGTTAAAACAACAAAATAAACTGCACAGTTTTGCTCTATTTCTGCACGTACTTTTTTTGCATTTTATGCAATGTACCATTGTCTACTGCTGGCGAATGAAAAGGTTTGTGTAACAAAATGATATACCGGCATTTATTTAGGCGATTTGTTCACTGGTGACTGTCCAGGCGATTTGTTCAATGGTGCAAGTCTATAGCACTCACCTTTATTCTAGATTGCATGCATGGCCAAAAATGCAAACCAAGAGTCAAAGTTACAAGTGCCAAAAGTGAAAGGGCCATCGAAGCGATGTTGAAACCTCGGGCTGAAAAAAAGGAACTAAAGAAACGATGGAAAATAAAGTGGGTTTAAAGTAAGTAAGTAAGTAAGTTAGTAATAAGTTTTTGCATAAATAAATTGTACGCATTATGTGAGCAGACGCCAAACTATCACGACACTCTTTGAATTCCATGACATCAAAATGAGATGACGTCAAAATAAATGTAATCATTTTCCGAAGCAATCATCTCGGTTTCTCTAATTTTGTTTTCGTGTTTCACGTTTGTACTTTTACTGATGATGATCGAAATATTTGCTTTCTAAAATGATTGCACTGATTTTTATCAAGTTTTTATCATTCTTTGTCATATGATTACAAAATTATTTTTTTCAAGTGAATATTAGCAAATTGACTTGTTTAAAACAATTCTGGTCGTGTAATTAAAACCTTAACAAGTAGAACCCAAAAACTCTTGCCAACATACAATTTTACCTCCCTTTACTTCTAAAGGAATCTCGTTGAACAAATCTTCTACGTATTCATCACATCCTCTGTTTCCCGTCGAAAATACTACACACTTGATCCACAATCCTTTGTACTACAAGAAATTCATTTACACCGGAGTTAATTTGATTTAAAGTTTAAACTTCGTGAAAAAAAGTGAAGAATCGTTTAAGTACAATTTGTATGGTAAAATCCTTACGTTTTAAATTTAAGGTACCAATGAAAATTTATCCTGTGAGCTTCAGACAGTGCACACTGTTTCTTTTTGCTATTATAATTCATCCTTTTTTGTACACTAACTTGTGTTCGTCGGGTCGTTGGTTCGAACACAAGGCCATTTGAAACTTGGAGTAAGTAATAGAAATATGAAGTCTTTCTCACTACATGAATTTTGGATTTGATTCACTATTAATTTCTATCACACCCATACTCATCATGGATGTGACCGAGTCGAGATTAGAACCAACAAACTTCCGATCACCAGAGGAAATACCAAAACCTCACCAAACACACACTTACCCTAGATATGCCGTCTAATATTTCGTCCTCGGGATTGCTTCTCGCCCAATACGGAGTAAAGGCGGCTGCACAGGAAAGTGCAAAACCTGCCATCAAACCAACCAAGGCGACGTACTGGACAATAAACAACATTTCCACACAAGTATTTAAAGTACACTGGAAATCACAATCTGAATATGGAACAGCAAATCGTAAAAAAACGCAATTCAATGAAATAATATTGACAGAAAACTAAAAAGCTTTGAAACGCTTAACACGTTTCTGTACATAACTTAAAATTATGCAGACCCAAATAGTTTTTGAATCGACAAGCTTTATTTGTTAAACGTTTCGGCCATAACTCGTGCCATCATTAGTGATACAAGCTTTGAGCATTTTAAACTCCAAGAGCCGCCATGAGGTTCAATGATCATTGTGTGAACTATTTAAAAGTCAGAGTCAGACAGAGACGACCTTTATTGTTTACTTATTTTTTGTCTAATACCGTTGGTTTCGAAATTCTGACCATCGATAAAATATTTTTCACAACGTCATCTGTTTGTGTGTTTTTTGTCGTGCTACAAACAACTACAACAATTCCGTTTGATCGAGTTTTCCAGCACAAGTTTTGGCTGCGTATGTGACTCCCTGGGTTACAGGTTCGACATTGCTATACAGGACAACTAACTTAATCTACTCAGGGACTCAGTATTAATAGAAAAACGTATTATTGCCCACAAAGTTACATTGTTTTAGCCTTGTTAGGTAGAAATCGAAAGAACGAAAAAAAGACAACAAAAAATTTGCCATTTTTGCGGCCGTAAAACAAACTTGCGTTAGTTGATATAGCAGTTCTAATCTCTTCAACCAATATAATTGTTTACCATCATTGCGTTATGTCAAAATTACATTCCAACGAAAAACGTAAAAAAATGTCTGCTTTATTAGCCTAAGGCTACGAACTGAAGGACATTCATGTAATGCAGCCAGCCTACAAGGCTAATTAACCTTCGAACCTTGGTCAATTAAGCTACCTTCAATAAAAATAGTTCTACCATTGTGTTTTGACTACCGTCATTGAATACGAGGTCTAAGACGATTATGTTAACTTTGCACTTTTTTGCACATATTAATGCTTCTAAATACAGTGAAGGCAAAGAAAAAACGCATCTCGATAAAAGCTAATTGACCTATTTTTTGTACCCACTAAAAACTTACACTGTTCCTAATCCTAGGAATTGCTTCTAAATCTGGCAGGATTGTTTATAAACCTTGGCGTTGCTGATCAGTCGTTAACTCAAAGTGTCTACGCATTCGATTGGCCGCTACAAGAGTCTCATGCGTGTAAAGAAATCGTGACGAAATGCCCAGACCCGCGGCTAAGATTTAAAACCGCAATATTTCATCGTAAACCCGCCAGTGCATGTGAAAATGCGCGAACAGGTAAAATGCGCAGTTTATTTTAACACCGGGAACATAGGATAGTAAAAGGATCGTTTCATATAAAGCACAACAAGAAATTGGCAAGTATTCAAACATTCAGCAATTTAAGTGCACTGTTACGTCATAGGCCGGATGACGTCATTGACTACAAATTTTTGGAGCGACGTCACATGACGAACAACGTCATTGTCTAAACAGTTTTGTGTAGAGACGTCTTATAGAAGTCAAAATTGCTTCATTAGTTTTTAAATGCTGTGCCTCAAATGACGGGCTGTTTAGTGTGCATGAAAAAAAAATTAAGTGACAGATTCAAACGTAGGCTTCATTGATTGCTGCGGCCTTGCTGGGTTGTCCCCCGTATCTGTAAACATCCGGGTATTCGTCTTCGTCGCGTCCGCAAGCTGAACAGAACGCCAGGCCGCTTGACACAAGAGAGACCGCCCCGCCGACCCAGCCGAGAAAGAGACTTTCACCAAATATCCATCTAAATAATGAAATAAATGTAAACGGAAAAGGGGTTTTATTATGTTGCGATATCCATGTGCATGAATGACTTCAACCTTTTTTCCATCATTACCCGTTTCTGTTAAGACTAAATTTCAATTTCCAGCAATTTAATAAAATCCTATTTACTTTTTTGCTGGTTCTGCCACACTCAATATAAACCTATGCTATATTGACCCAACGGGTTCAGCTGGTTGCCCACATGTCAGATAAAAACCCTGTATCCACATCAGGGGTGTGCAAACCACCTCCCGCTGACAGATACGGAGTTTTCTATTTAATTATCTGTGTTTCGCAACAAGTTGTGTTTGCGTTTCCGGCTGGTGGCGGTGTGGAGCTTTGGGACAAATTTATTTTACCAGATACGAACCGCCACAGTCGCTTTACAACAGGCGTTGTGATTTAAGGCATTTCAAATGAATGAAAATCTGGGCAAAAACTTTAGCTAAGTAACTTGTTGACCAAGTAACTTTTAAGTGACTTACATGGAATTAATTTGATTTCACAAGAGCAATATCTTGTTGAATTTGGTAAAACGCCAAAACATGTAGAATTGTGATACAGTTTCTCGACCGGAAACGTTGCTATGATCCAGGGGCTTTTTAGCTGAGTTTGGTTGCGCTTTACAACGTTTGCCAACGCTTTTGCATTTATTACCTGGTTACTGAGAAGTTTTGTAGCAATAACTGAGTGGCTCTGTAGTAGTCGTTGGCGAGCGCTGCTCCATACCACGAGGCTGCCACCAACATTGCTAGTCCAGCTCCCAGTCCGCACAGACCTCCCAACAAACGAGCTTTTCTCTACAAAGCAAAGCAATCTAGTTATTTCATCTATGAAACTCCTGGTTGTAAAAGCAAGTTATACTGCCGCTGATAATGCATTGAAACGTAAAAGAAATGGGAAAAGGTAACAGTAATTTAGTGTTACATTTCTTTGACATTACTCTTGTCCGTTAGCCTTTATAAATGTAGAAAACAAATTGACTCAAAATGGCAGAAATGGATTTGTCAAAAAATATCCAAAAAACTCTGTTCCGTTTTTTGAATAAAATGAATGATTAAATACACATGTATTTTTGCTCAGTTTTTTCAATAACTTGATTATTTTATTAATTACCAACCTAATTTGGAAGCCGTATGCCTAAGCATATCTAATCTAATCGCATCGAATGTATGCCATCGCATAGTCAAGATTGGTTGAGTAACTAATGTTATTGCAGACTTTTACCTTAACTTTTGCATCCATACCGCCCGGGCAACACTTCAAACCTGCCATCAACATCCCAAGTGATATTAGAGAGAGAAACATCGATGCAATACTGAAACCCCGAGCTAAAAAAGATAAATTTGTTTGAAGCTGTCCTTGCATTAAAATACAACATACAATCTGTATTCATTCTATTTGAATAAGCAAACGATGGGATCCGATTTTGTGCTAGCATTACATACAGCACATTTATTCATTTTCTCGTGTATACAGTCCACTCAAGATGTTTGTTTCATTTCGATCCTTGATTAGAAAATACAGTTTTTCGTAATCTGTCGTAATCTGTCGCATATTTTTGCATTTTCAAGCAAATCATTCTATCGATTTTACAGATTTCATGAAGTTTGTGTCAGACGTCTTGTCACACAAGTAGAGTCAATACCACTTAATTTATTTACATAGGAAAGCGCATGTGTCCAAGACGGGATTGGAACCAACAACCTCAAAACATAATCCTACCTCCTTGTAACTCCAGTGGAAGATTGATAAAAAACTTATTGTAATCGTCGCAGTCCCAGTTTCCTGTTGAAAGTGTTTGACACTGAATCCACAATCCTCTATGCTGCGGAAGAAATGATTTGCATTAGTATTTCTACTAACCAGTCTGCCTGTGTTGCAAGAAGATCTACTTGTTTTGGAAAACACCAAACCCTTGCCAGGAGTTGAACCAACAACCTAATTGCAATCCATGGGCCTTGAACATAACGAATTGAACAAGAGTACATTCTTTAAAAAATGTCAAGAGGTACTTTTTGTGGCGCAGCCAGTCGAAAACGTAAGGGGGCGGGGGGATATACTTTAATATTTATGGGTTTCCGGGAGTAATCCAATTTGGCCTAATTAAGACATCCACTCCTAAATAAGTAAATAATTATGCCCGAAATAGTTTGTGTCTATTTTCTGGTGTCGTTTCTTATTGTAACTAACATAAGATTAAAATTTGACGAAGTAGACTAATACTTATTTTTCCAGCCTATGCAAGTTAGGTAAAAATTTGGAAGATATTTTGGGGGGTGCAGCCCTCTCCTTCCAAGCTACGCTTTTCTTTGGGCAACATTATTTTATTAATTGTTTCTGAAAATTTGTCGAATCATTGACAAACTTACTCTGACTATGTCGTCTCTTAACGTATCCTCCGGTGAGTTTCGTGCCCAGTAGGGAGAGAAGACGGCTCCACATGAAAGTGCAAAGCCGACCATCAAACCAAATAGGGCAACGTACTGGGCAGCCAAGCACATTTCAGCTCAAATAGCAAGAATTTATTTTAGGTAAATAGAAAAAGCAAAAACCTATATCTGCGAAATATGGTTAGAACAGAATTGCGTCAACCAATACAGATAAACATCAATCGCTTTATGTCGTAATGTTAATGAAATGTCCCTTTCTAGTAGGTTCTGGCTGTTTTAACCAAAAATTTTGTTTTACTGGACGTTGTCTATTAAGTTAACCAGGTTTTGTTCAAACACTAATATCAACTAATTTAAAACGAAGTAAGCAATTTTATAAGACTGAGATGTTCTGATCTATTATAGCCTTTATGGCATCCAACAGAGTGACTTCAATTTTAATTTGTGTAAAACGATCCCTTCTCATTTTCACATTTTTTAAACAAGCAATGTCGAACATAATCCTAAATCTTTGCGCATTTTTGTTTAGTTAACTTATACCCAGCACCAAGCCACGGTACATACGTCGTTGTAACCTTGAAATTTAACAACACGAACACTTCCACAATTTCGAAACTCCCTTATTCGGTGTTGGCTGACGAGACATTTTGACGCCACAATAACTATATGACGTAACCTTAAATATTTCACAACTCTGTGCTCGTGGAAAGGAGAAACTGCTTTGGAAATATTGGTTATTTCTTCAATACATTCACAAAGACAAATATCTGAGTTTAAACGGATTTGCTTGACATGAGCCAGACCTCCGTCAAACAATAAAAATTCCATGGTATGGATTTTGTTCTAAGTCTTGTAAAAGTTGTTCATTCTAACTACAAAATCATGCTCACGGCTTTGGCCCATAAAACGACATACGAATACACTTGGTACAGTACCAATGAGTTAAAATTGAGCTGAAGAGAGCTCAAGAGGATCTGATACAAATTTTAACGTTGGTACATGACCTAACATAGCCTTAACACCAAGCAAGCTGTTATTTAGTTCCAACCGAAAAAATCATCCTTGTACCGCCTGCAAAGCGTGTTAGCCAATCCGTTTCAAACACAAAAACATCCAATCCACTGATATACCTGCCGTCACTGACACTACCATAGCGTTCTGTCCAGCACATAAAGCCATATGAAGGTTATAAAACATTCATTACAGCTTCACAATGCATGTAGACCCTGCTCTGTGCAGTCACTAGTAGGCTTGGTAGTAACTTCTACTTCTCTGTCCGTGACCTAGTCTTTGTTTCCTTGCCGCTTACGTCAAGATCCCATGTCAAACGTTCTGAGCTTCTTCAGCCTCGGGCGACAGACAAAAGGATAATCGTACGCTGCGTTCAACCTCTAAGCCCAATTAACCTGTAGATCTTAATCCAGCAAGCTACATCTATAACAGCAACAGTAATACTTTGCAACAATGCTTTGCACTACTTTAGTAATTGTAATAAAACGTTGATTCAAAAGAGACCATATGTAGTAAAGTGTATAACTCCATTTTGATTAAACAGTCCAGAACTACTAAATAGCCTATCGAAGCTGGACGGTTCGAAATACCTTTTTCACACAGCTGGTTTCTTCGAAATACATTTAGAAGCCGACGAAGAAAACACCCCCATAACATTAAAAAAACGGCGCTAGTCAAAATCAAATGTCCAGCAGAAAATGCATCACAGATCATTACCCAACTAATCAGAGGTTATTTGACGCTTCATTAGCTAAACCATTAGGCACAGATCGTCCATGCAAATTCACTAGCTCCAAAAACTGGCTTAAGAACTAATGTCGCTGAGCAGGTGTCAAATGACAGCACCACACACGGTAAACCTCTGCAACTGTCGGCTGTCGTATAATTAGGCCTGGAAGGCATGCACACCGTAGCTGTGATATATTGATTATTACCAACAGCAGGTGTTTGTAAACATAGATCTGCAACCGCTACAAACAACAGCTCTTGTTGGCATAACAACAAGGGGTTTAACGCTATAAATTTGGCGTTGACTCTATAAGCCATGTAGCTATCCTAAGTAAAATTTAAATGTTTAAGTTTGCCTTCTACTTTGAACTAAGTAAGTGCAACCTTCAAATTTCAAGCAGTCGCCGTTGTTAGTTGCACCCTGGCGTTATGTGTAACATTGATAACAATTGCAGCACCCAAACCATCAACGCCAAATCAGGTTTTTTCTGACAACCAGCTGTTCCGAACATGACTATGAGATTGTTAAAACAGCAAGTAAGCTCCGCACTACACCACTATAGCACTTGTCGCCTCACTTGTTATTACAAGCATGTTTGGGAGGTCGAGGACAAAATCCACTACCAGCATTTGATTTGAGAATCGCGTTCGGGCGTTTGGAATTCCTGGAAAACCTTAAAATTTGAAAGTCACAGATAATGTCGAAATGCATCCGACTCTGACTTATAAAACAATAACTTAAAAAAACGTTTTGTGTAAATCGAAATGTACACATTTGTTGTACTAGATCACAATTTGGCAATAAATCGTTTCGTAAAACCAACTTATATTTTGTAACTACGAAATCATTTTGAGGCAACGTTTTTTAAGCAAAGTTGTTTCTAGAAACATTTTTTAAACCGATTTAGTGACTAATTATTTTGCCTTTACAATTAGGTTCGCAACCCAATTGCTTGTAGTTGAATTTACGACTGGCCTGAGGGGATAGGTCTTACGTGAGGTCACGTGAACCATCTCGTCACTATCACGTGATGTTTAACATGTGACCTTAACGTAACGGGCAAATATTGGAGAAATTGATGTAGTTTTACGGAATCGGTGGCAGCTTTGGGCGTTGAGACTTTTCAAATGATTTTATTATCAGGCGACAGGTTCATCGCCAATTCACATGGCTCGGTACATTCTGTCCGCTTGGTACTAGACATAATTATATAGCCTGGTCGTTTTAAAACAAGTTAAGATTACCACCAAAAACAATTAAATATTACCGCCAAAACAATTAAAGAGTAAATGTTACAGCTTACCTATCCAGTTTACAAATAACCGCGATTAAAATTTTCTAGCTTTATATTTAATTCTAGCTATCAAATGTCACTTCAATGCATTTTAAATACCTGTGATATTTTGACAACCCAGACAGTGAAAGGTTCCATCCAGTCTTTAATAAATCCTGTGTGGGTTAAAGGGACACACAGCCGTGCCTTAATCATGTGATTGTAACGTCAGAACATTTTACAATATTGCCGATGGCATTTCATGTAACATAATCGGGTAATTGAGTCCGGAGTAAGTAATGTGTCCTGTAAGGTTAGAATCGTTCCGCCAGTTTAAGGTGTAGAGTTTAAGATGAATTTCTTTCCGCTGTTTGGTTTATTGTGACGTCATTTGTCACATGATTTTTAATTTGATGTTTTTATAGAAGTTGCTTTGTGTGTTTTGTGGCCAAAACGACAAACAAACAGGAACATTAATACTTAAAAAACGTTCAAGTTATTTCCACATTGTAAACAATGTTAAATCAAGTTTACCACATCGCAAATCCAACTGCGTTTCAAATAAAAAAAACATATTCTTCTAACGAATCGGGGGACAGAATTAACCACAAAGCATTCAAGGCCAATGGCAGATCCACACTTGATATGAGACAATTTTCTTTGAAGTGAAATAAGGTCTTAACCAACCAGAAAGTTGTAATATGAAACTAAGTTACCACCTTTATGAAAATGTTCCTTTACAAACTATTTTTCTAGTCGCAATTGGCATTTTACGGCCCACACACATTTGACTCCTTTAATGACGTTGCCAAAGCCAAAACGGTGGCACAGAAATTTTCGTGTCCATTAAGACCCCGAAAAAGCAATAATGCACTTAGCAGAAATCTTCAAAAAAAGCATTCTATCAGTGTCAGGCCTTTAGGAAAGTTAATAGTCTTATCTCCCCTTACAGTTAAAACTAGCCGATCATTTATACATCCTTCTTCACGTCCGGTACAATTTTTTATCGAAACAATCTTCACGGATATGAAGGATTAGATAACGACTGCACTGGCGCCAAAGTCTGGTTGTTTTATTGCATTTGTACAAGCGAAAGCACCGTAAACAGGAATAGTGTGTTGGATTTTGGAACAGATTAAAAACAGATGAATACCCGAACAAATCATCATGAAAATTTAACTGTTAGTAATCAGAATATGAATACCGGAAAGGGAAATTGAAACTAAGCATGCTTGACACACGTTTTAAAAAGCAAAAATGTATTAAGACATCGCAGCATTTGCTACCTTCACAAAATCCGTGGCGTTCGCAAACAAAAGGTAGTTGCAACAAAACCCATCATCTTTGAACGCGAAGCAAAAAACATATCGGGAACAATCTGGTTTGTAAATTGAACACAAAACAACTGCTCTGCTCATTTACACACACGAAAGCATTTGACCTAACTACTAATGTAGTTCAGGCAATGTC
>QXVZ01000751.1:0-11950 GCA_008931825.1 Phallusia fumigata
ATCAACAAAAAGCAGCGTATAAAGCAGTATCTATACAATAGGCAAAGAACAAAGAAAGAAAGCAAAGAAAAAAGAAAACGGTCGCAGCGATGCCAAGTACCATATCGAAAGGCTTTTTGGTTTGATTCATGCCGTTTCGCATCGCATTTAATAAAACAAAAGTATTACATCTGCTACCAAACAACGTACAAATCCTGCACCAAAAACGGTTTTCTATCAAAAAGTGGCACTTCTTTACATTTGGGTCATGAAATACTAACTTACGGTATTTCATTATTTAATATCCGGATAAACTTCCATATGTACAACATTATTACCACAAAAACGTCAGCATGAGACTGCTTGTTACCTTGGCGGATAATAATACGTTTACACTGTAAATAACAATTGCATTTTTCAAACATTTAGAAACTACGCTTCACTTTACAAGGTTTGTCAAATTCAACTGATGGGCAAGGGCGAATTTAGTACATTCTTGGTCACATGCTTAATCCACCTTCCAGTGCCGGCATTAATATTACTTTCTGTAAAGTGGCAGTTATTGAAGTTGTTAGTCACCGAATTAATGCTGTCGGCGGAATCAATAGATTTGCTGTCTCCATTCCTTACCCGTGTGTCTAACGAGAAGTAAAAAAGTCAGTTTTTGAATAACAGCTTATGACAAACTACGTTATTATGAAAAAGTGAAACCTACATTGCTTTAAATCAGTGTTTCTCAACCATTTTTTTCTGTACCGCCCACTTTACACCTAGCTATAGTTTTAAATCCCCCCCCCTCCCAATTGATAAAATAAAAAACGAATTTATTTCACGATATCATTGCGATAATTGAGCTGATGTAATGACATCAGTTTTTCTGACATGTTAATTGTTAATTCAACATGATACGAAGACAGTGCTCATTGTTTTAAACCTGTTACCATATGTCGATCATTATAGCTGATCACTGAGTGCTGATAGAATAATGCAGCATACCAAACGTGGAAACAAACTCGCGTTTAACAGAAAAAAAACAACATGTGTCCCCTTCATAATACCACAGCTATGGATACAAAATATCTAAAGCTAGGGAACAAAAATTTAAAACTTCAAGGTTAGATCGAAAACAAACCTTTCTTCGTGTGTAAAAAAAACAGGAAATGCAAGTTTACGAAAGCATTCTGCCTTTTGTTTACATTAAAGTTAACATATTGTCTTCTAGGTCAGAAAAAGTCCGTGCTTCTAGATTTTGTAGAAGTATAGTATTCCAGAACACATAGTTTTTTCGGCATTGTGCGTCTAACCACATCACTTGCATATGCGCACTTTTTTGATCAATAGATCGGCATACGTAAGTAAATTGCCAAACTGACACTTACCTGAGTGACACAACACAGCTGGGCTCACAACCGTTGCTCGGCGTTGAGAAGATAAAATGTTTTTGATCCATGAAATCACATCTAAACGCAACCATTGTTTTGTCCAATTCTTATTTTCTAACGATAACTTTAACTTACCGTATTTTTTCACCAATCCTTTCCAGCAAACTCGGAAACATCCCATTTCCTCTATTTCATGATCGTTGTCGGTTATTGCTTTATCTACGCACAAACACGTCATCTGGTTTATGTTGTTAACATTATGTGTAAGTGTTTTGTTGGCACTCCCACTTGCCTAAAGGGCCCCTGAAAACGATCAATGTGTAAAGCGTTGTGCCACCGGCGCCACCCTGTGGTACATGTTTCCATCCGAGATGACTTTTGCAGTGGAAACACGTCACTTCACTCTGTGCGTATCCGTTAATCAGTAGTCGATCCATTGTGCGCTGAAAACATTAAAATGTTTCGTGATGTTTGTCCTGGTAAGTTTAAAAACTTGGGCGATGTCCTTTGTGTTCGTGTAAGCGTTACTATTGGACACATGTGTTGCTATTTTAAGGTTTAAATGCTGGTCTAGATTAGTTTGACGTTTGCACAAACACATCGGAATTAGTTGGCCTCTTACCTTTTCACTGTCCAGCACATGGGCATCCCGCACTACCGTGACGGTCATCAGTTCATTATTGTGCTTGATTTCATAAAGTGGAACCTTTACTTCGCAATCCTCATTTTGTGTTGCGTTTTCCAGGCTTTTTTTAGCAAAGCTACACTTCTTTGTGCTGGAGTCTGATGCACTCGCAATGTAACGTATACATTTACCACAGAAGAACGGGTTCCCTGCAAAAACAATATTGCGCCGACGACTCTTTTGTTTTATCAGCAAACAAACAAACATCATGATTTTCAAACCCTATTTACTTTCAAATCAATGGTTGCTTCTGTTCTATTTTATTTTTGCAGACAGTCCGGTAAATGCCTTTTAAAAGTTAGTCGTACTATTTACAAACAACTACTTACCAACTACCCGATCAATAATAATTCCATAAAATGAGTCATTGGTTTGATTTTCACTTGGATGATATTTCCAACCAAGTTGACAATAGCAGTCGGGACAATGTGCATAATTCCACGCAAAACCATCGAACCAAGTTGCCCTTTCTGTTGGCTGTTGAATCAACAAATGCTGGTTGTATATTTAGTTAAGGCATGATACCCTTCATTGCAATTGAGAAGGCATGCGCTGTGCTTGGGCAGCACGTTAGCATTGGATAAGGTGTTGTGGTCGTGTTGGATGTGAAAACACGGATATAAATTTTCATCTAAGGTGTGTCGTCACCTGCCTAAACTAAATGTACAAAAATGGGTTCCTAGATTACAAAGAACTTAGTCGGATTTTGAGCCCACGCAAGGGATTTGTTGCACCATATTGCGCAACATTATGGCGCAACTCGTCATGGGTCTGGTATTAAATAGCTCATTGAAAGTCAAATGTAGCATTATTATGGGACAAAAGGTCATTGCTGTGTAGGGTGCGAAACGAAAGACCTTTTGTCCCATAATAATGCTTGCTGGGTAGGGTGCGGAAAATATTTTCGAAATAACAGACCATTGTCGCGGGATGGTCACAATCTGTACCAAGTGCCTTAGCCAGCAAAAATGCTCCTACTGGGCAGAGGCCCTTTTTCACACTAATGTGTAAAACATACCAAGTGCTTTTTTCAAGCTGTAAAAAATTTCTTATATTTGATCAGTAATTCGGTCTAAAAACTTCATTTCCGTCGTCCCCTTTTATGCATACTTTTAGATGCATCCTACCTCTCCATGTACATAGAATCTTCCATGGCAAGCAGTAAATATTTCAAACTCCTCGTTATCGGGATTGCGAAAGGTCTGAAGGAGTTTGATGTCGTGTGTGTATATAGGGACGGCACGACTGGAGAGTGGTTCTTTGCCGGTTCTTTTGAGAATATCTTTGGTCTTCAATACCGTTTTCCCGCAATTCGCGCAACTCATTTGCCTGTCTGCAGAGAAATGATTGTTTTTTTCTGCAAAATAGATGCCCTACAATGTGAAGACTGTGAATGATTTTAATATTAACGTGTTGTTGTGAAACACAAACGTTTTGTAATTGTTATAAGCCAACTAAGACTTATTCGGTGCATAAAATGTAAATTACCAACACTTACTGTGTTCTGTGCGTATTTGAGTAGTGTAATTGTTCCGCTGCGGTGCTGGTTCCGGTGTTGGCGTGCTTTGATTTTGTCCCATGTTTGCAAGATATCAGTTAAAACGCATTAATACACTATCAATAAATTACAATGCAGTAAAAAACTGTTGCAACACAGTAAAAAACTGTTGAAACTTGAAAGTTCCTTAACATAAACATACTTCCACTTCGATTAATAAATCCACGTTTTTGGGGATATTTCTAAATCCTATCTTTTGTAAAAATTTACGGTACTTTTTCACATTTACCAGTGTCTTTACACTCCTCTCGACCTTTACCAAAGGTTTCAAAAAACGATTTGTACATGAGAGGCTTAAACGCTTTTCCTTCCATGACGGTTTACATAAAATATACGACGAGGCTTGCGTTTCTCCGCATCGCAAGAAAACCGATGATGCGTCAACATTGCGCAATGGATGCGATTCGACGACTGGCAAACTTGTTTTTAATTGCTATTACAAGTTAGTTGTGTTTCGGTAATTTGCAACCACAACCAAGTAAATAATGAGTTTTAGTATACTCTAGTTATATTCTAACACGTTTTACAATATTCACAGGTATAAAGCCTCTCAAGAAAACCAAAAACAAAAACAAGGGTAAAGGGACGAAACTTCAGCATTACCTATTTTTTTGGAGCCTCTGGAATTTTTTTGCTTCATCTCATATTCAGGTAAGCGCTTGGTGTTTTACAAGTTGTGCCACTAGTTCCCCCAACATATTAAGCATTTACAGTTTTTAAGCGAAAATATACTTTGAGATATAGGGCTATAGGAAGTAGAATAGGACTTAGATTGATTGCAAAAAAGAAAAAAATTAGGAATTTCAATAAAATGAGGTATAAAAACAGCGGTGCAGAATAAGTACAATAACGTGTACAAAATATACAAAAATGAGAACACGGACAAGTTTAAAAATGATCAAAGAATAAAGTATACTTTAAAATGTTTTACACATAAATGCATCCATGTTTGTTAAATTGACGGTTATGTTTATCAAACCCTGCATTCAATGTAATGTAAAACAAAGGGGTACGTTTCGCACTTGTGCTTCAGCTGGACTCTGTCGCTTGGGCCGAAATACAGCAGAAACATCTTAGGAGCTTCTTTAAACTATTTAAAAGCCTATTTTTAAAACTTTGTTTTTGCTTAGTTTCTGGTGTAATAATGTTTGTGTTTCCCCCGTTGTTGTTAATCGTTGAATTATTAAATGTTGCGTATGGGAAAATATTGCGCACGTTTGTGGTGGAAGAATTGCTTTTGTTTTCCGCATTTTCATCAGAACAGTTGCTTGTGGATGCGCCAGAAATAGAAATGCCGTCGTTTTGTGCATTGTAGTTTATAGTTTGTCGTTGTTTTGAAAAGTGTCTCCTGAGCCATTTTTTAATTCCTACAAAAATACTTGAATTAATTCACCGCTTTTCGAAGTGTTTTGCAAACGATTACCTGATTTAAGCCTTAATCCCTTCCAGCAAACGCAAGTCACGTTTTCCATGTCATGATCAAAAATGCCGTTGGACTTCATTGCCTGGTCTAAATAAACATACCTTGAAAACATTCTTGCAATGGACATAAAACCAGTCTTTTTTAAGCTGTGGGCGGTGACCCCCAAGGTGTCGCCTTGGAGTCAGTTTCGAATCATTCGACTGCTGGGTAAAAAGGTGCTAACAATAAGTCATTAAATAACACCACACAAATATTGTGCTGTATACGTTGTAATTTAGTTGCTTTTGTATCATAATTACTAGGGAATTTTGCTTTGCTACCAGTACGATGTAGTGTTACTTACCAATGGTATCTTGGAAAACGAATAAGGTGTAGAAGGTAGGGCCTGTTATTTGTGGTACATGTTTCCATCCAAGTTGGCATTTGCAGAAGTAGCACGTTACTTCACTTTGCGCATATCCTTCACAATACACATTGTCCATTGTGCGCTGCAAATACAGTCCATCACTGTTTATTGGTTGAAAGTGTGGAACCGAAGTTTCAGTTATTTTAAACATTTCTAACAATTGATTTAACAACAAAGCCACGTAAAACTCGACCATATAGGTATTTACAGAGGTTTCGGAGATGTAAAAACGACTTTACTCGTTGCCAACTTTAGCAGCTTTTTTCACAAAAGTTTTAAACACTATATAAACGTTGGGCCAGATTCTGCCAAATATTTTGTAAAAAGGAGCTGTCAAGCAATCTCCCCATACAGTCGGCTGGAAACTTACGTTTTCGCTGTCTTCAACTTCGGCGTCTTTCATCGTCGTTACAGTTACAGTTTTGTTTTCGAGTTTTAATTCCTGCAGGCTAACTTTTTCTGGACAGTCTTTGTTGAGTGTTGCATTTGACCGATAATTTTTCCCATACGTGAGTTTTTGTGACATGGGACTTGATGCACTTGCAATAAAGTGATTGCAAAGGCCGCAAAACCACGCGTTTCCTAAAAATACAAAGAACGCTAGTTCTAATTCCCATTTACCCAGGATTGTAAATGGGTAGAGTCCATAATTCAAGTCGAGCATTCACTCAAGCCTAAGTCTGTTTATAGTAGCTAGATATTCTAAAACAGTTGTTTCAAGCCCAGAACATCAAATGCAAGTCATACTAGTTTTGACAAAGTGATACATAATTGCAAGCAACAGTACAGCGATAATAAACTGCTTGTTGACATTAAGAAGTAGCCCATGTATGTATTCTATCACTTGGAACCGTGCATAATGTTTCTTGCAACGTCCGAACAACATTTAAGCGTGTGGTCGTTATAGTTACGTGCGGAGGTTTTTAAAACGTTAAAATGTTTAAGCCAGTAAAGGCAACTAATACTTTCCGTCCTGAGGCCACCACTAAAGTACAACTTAGTTGCTCAAACACCGAGTCGATTGATCATTAACTAAAAAAGGAAACACACGGCTAGGGGTGTTCAAAGTAGAATAGCTGGCTATTCTAGAATAGTTGTTTCCAATCCAGAATATCGGGTCCAAGTCTTATATTAATTTTGGCAGAATTGACACACAGAATTGCAAGCAACAAGACAAAAAATATAGGACTGTTTATTTAACTTTGAGAATACCCCAAGCCTTCTATTACATCTCATGCAACCCGAGGGCGATCTCCCTTTAAATGGTTAAATCCAAACAATGTAAGACGTCCGGTTATTACAGTTATGTGCTGTTGCGCTGTAAATGCCACTTGCGTTAATACAACAAATTGCGCACGCTCATTCCCGTTACTCGTTGAAGCTGTTGTTAATTATTGTCACACTGTACGCATAGCTGAGAATTAGCTAAAGGGGAAAACGAAGGGCGTTTTATCCGCGCTGTTGCGTTTGTAAATGTCACTCGCATAAACAAAGTGCAGACGAATTGCGCACGCTCGTTTAAATTGTGTTTTGGCCGAAATAATATCGGTTCCAATTACCCGATATAAACGGCAAATTTATAATTCGATATTCTACTTTGAGCAACCCTACACACGGCCTTGCATCGGGCTGTCAATCAAAACAAAGTAAACATTAATTACGCACGCACGTTACTGCTGTTTGGATTAGATCTTAGAATTCGATACTCTACATTTAACATCCCCGGTTTTGAGTCAAGTCCACTCTTTGCAATCGCGGGACTAGAATCATGGCCAAGTCATTACTACAAATACAATGTAAACAAACATCCGCCACCGTTTCGTGCATTACAACCCAGAAGACTGTGTTTTGTACAAAATCTAATTTTGTCAGTCGAGTGTTAACTTCACCAAAGTCGAGTGCCTAACGTAAGACATTTACAACACCAAGTATTACTAAAGAAGCAAAGATTGTGTTCCAATTCGTTACTTACCTACAACCCGATCCATAAAAACTGCGTAAAAGGAATCGTTGGTTTGTTTGTGGCAGGGAACATACTTCCAGCCTAGTTTGAATTTGCAGTTTGGATTTGGACACAGTGCTTTGCAATACTTGTAACCTTCAAACCAGGTTCCCTCTTCTGTTGCCTGTTTCACAAATGTTTTGCAAGTTTCAAATGTTATAGTGCATGACAGTCTAATCCAAACCTTGCCTTGCCAAGTACTGCCCTTTCAGTAAAACAGTTAAAATCACGTAGCTGAAGTTCGTAAATTTAAAGTTGCTTACCTCTTCAGGTGAACAAAATTTTCCAGAGCAGGTCAGAAATATTTCAAACTCCTTGTTTTTTGCCTGAAAGGTCTGAAGCCTTTTAGGTCTGCGTGTGTATATTGGAACTTCGCGACAAGCTGCTGGTTTCTTGCCAGGTTTCTTTTTCAAAATGTCTTTTGTTTCCAACACAGTATGCCCACACTTTCCACAGCATACACCGTTGTCTGCGGGAAGGCACAGTAAATTANTATAGTTTTGAACTAAAGGTTCACAACTTTATTATTTGGAATTTCCCAACTCAAAGTTGGCACCAGGATTTGACGTTATGTCATAATATACTTTATAGCTGTCATTTAAACCCAGTAGGCTACTTTAACCTTTTGCCATTAAATTGCAAATATTGATCCGCATACACGTGATTTGCTAACCCACGCTCGGGAGACAAATAGGCCAAAAAGTTGCACCACAGGTCAGCCAAGGTCAGAAGCCTCGTTTAATACGCATGTTTTATGTACTGCGTTTAACTACGTCTGGATGTTCGGAAAACCGTTGTATCGCTGTTGGATAACCAGTCCCTTTTTGTCATAAATCTATCGTTTGGATTTGCACCACAAGTCGTTGACTGTTCGAAAGGTCAACACGTCAAAAGTTTACTACATGTCAAACAACGCTTCCAGCGCAATCTACAAAGAACTTTGTTTGGTTTTCAGTTTTACTGCAAATGTGGGAAAAGTCAAACGCTAATAAAATCCCAATTTAATGGCTCAGCGTTGCAATAAAATAGGCCCACGTTTAACCTTTGATTTTTGCAACCCAAGCAGTTTTGGCTTTTGTGTTTACGAACTCCGAACTATATAGGGATATGCGTTTGGGCGGAGCTGCTGTAAGCTGTGGTAAAGAAAATTCAGTTTTTTTGTACAACACACTGCAAAAGTCAGCAGTATATCAGCGTGACGAAACACTTCAGTCATATGTATAAACAGACGGAGTTCTAGACACTGTGCAAATCGAAAACTCCCCGGAATTCCTTGAGGACCATCTTTAGCTTTGTTCTTTAGCGTCGTTGAACTTCTTACGATTGACTTAACTTTTAAGTGCCTGTGGATTCAGGGGCCACTTGAAATGAATACAAGAGGTTTGTTTACCTCCGCTCAAAGCCTGGCCCCAGATAAATGTGTCAACGATAGTTATTGTGTCGTGATATAGCAAACCTCTGTATGTGGTTGTATTTGACAGGTTGGTGCCGACTAATTTGGAACATACGTTCGTGTCTTTCAACGCATATTTATATGACTTGGTTTTTGGTCGCGGTACTTGTTGTTTTCGAATCTAACACAGTGCTTCCCAACAGGGGAGGAATTGCTCCCTATATAGGGTGGAATTTTAAGACTTGAGTGGGGGAATTTTGACTTTCTAGTTAAGTTATTCATGGAAGTGTAGTGCTTCTTTTAAGCGGACCAGTGGCTCCAAACCTTTTAATATTACTCTATATCGGTTTTGGGTTCGTAGGGGGAATGAAAAGTTCTAAAAAATGCAAATGGGGAAATGCATTAAAAAAGGTTGGAAACCACTGGACCAACACATGTATTTTTATGCTTGACTAATTGTGCGTCACTGTGCTATGACGTTTATGAATGGTAAATGTGTTTGTCGGTACCAACTTTTAAAACTTTCCTGTTTGTTGAAATATTGTTGTGTCTTTACTTTGAGTTTGGTATCAAAGCAATAACTGGCCAAGCTTCCTTTTTTGGCGGTTGGGAAACTTTGAGATATTGTAAACTTTGCGCTTGTCTTTTTGTTTAGAATGTTGTTAAAAGTCCAAGCGAACTTTTGCGTGACCTCAAAGAGAAGACAAACAACACGGGTTTTACTGTTTAACAGCAAGTTTACACAATGGCCTATGGGGTCCCATTACCGTCAGCTGTTAACCACAGCAGGCACGGGTTTTTTCCAAGCTACTGCACGTCATTGTGGTCTACCCCGCAGGGTGAGTTAACTGGTAACGTTACGCCTGAATACGCAACAGGGTTTTGCTTCACGAGTTATAGTGTTGTGGTTGAAGCAAGCATCACCAACTTGTATCGAAAAACTTTGAAGGTGTAAAACGAAGCATCAAAATGTACTTGCTGGTAATTGCTAGTCACATAGATGACATGTGCCCTGAATTGACGTTAAAACGGCACGCCGTTTGCCGGCGTCAGGTGTAAATTAGGATAGATTTTAAGCTATATGGGCCAGTTGGGTAAATGGTATAGACGATGCACTGTTATAAAACATGTAATTTTTTATTTAACAGGCGGTTGAAAAGAATACCAGGCAACTGCGATGGCAAAAAAAGCTTAAACGCGATTTTACATTATGGCATTATCAAAAACCCTCAAAGAACGATTTTGCGCCTTGGAAAGTATAAAGTTAAAGCTTGACAAACGGGTTTGAAAACCGTTAAACATATCCTGATTCTCACATCATTTTAGCCACCCCAAGCCGGATATATCGATTTAAAACCGCTTTGACTGGAACGGGTGAAGTACACCAGACCTCGTGCTAAAAGCGTGATCGAGGCGTGGTATACAAACACAAAAAGGTGATTGTAGTTACAACAGCTGCTAAAGTGCAAAACACAATTTTGGGGGCAAATTCAAAATTCCGGAAAAAATAGGGTATTTTTTGTTTGAGCTTCATAGTAACGCGTAGTTCACATTTTAAATCTGCACTTCGAAAAGGTTACAGTTGGTTGTTGTGTGAATGACCCTGACGGCTGGCTATTGGCACTGTACAACTGCTGCATTTCCACTTGATATTATTGATAATACTCTTTTTTTTTAATTCCTGATTTATATTTGTACACAATGTCAGTTACCATCATGGTTTATGAAAAAATACATAATGTCAGTAACCATCCCCTGTTTTATTTGTGACAAAAAAGTATTTTGAGGTAGCAGTCCGCTTAACGGTTCCAATGACGTGGTGTTTGACTGTTGTGCGCATGCGCACATCGGAGGCTGTCAGAAAGAGCCCTTTTTACGCGTAAGTTGCGCTTTAAACTTATTATCTTGAATGTGAAAAAGTGTAGAGTTAAAATTAGATTATTCTTTTCATTCCAGTTGGCACCCTTACCAATTTTCGCTACCAACTGCCGCAGGTTAATAATTGATATTTTTCTCTACAAAAGTATCGAACATAGGATTACGCATTTCGATATCCGTAATCAATCCAAAACGCGTGCAATTGAAACGCTGATGCTCAATGCATCTGCAGCAATTCGAATTTAGACGCGAAATATAACGGGTTTTGTCCGCGCTGTTGTTGCTGATAAACAACTCAATCTCAAAATAAAACTGGAAACGCTTAGTGTTGCGGCTTTACCGCATCGGGTTGTTCTGACGTCAGTGCGTGGAAAACAAATATTTTAGTAGGGGCCTGCTTGCTGTTCATGCGTACTAAGAAGTAATCTCAAATGTTATTCATTCGTTTTCTCTGTCTTCTTATGTGAAAGTTAAAATAATACTTCTTAAAAGTGACATGCTTTATTTGTCAATAGTTTCGGCAATAACTCATGTTATTACCGCTGTTTTTGTGTTGTCCATTAAGAACGTTAATACAAAAGTGGCAACTTACAAAAAAACAAAGCAATGTGATACAATGGTGTAATGACCGGTATGTTATTCGGCCCCAAAACATTGGCAACGTTTGCTTAAAGGCATGAAATCTTGGTCACTTCTGCTAAAGTTGACAGGACCCGGTTTTTTCAATGGCCACTGCTTGTACATGTCAAATGTGGTACAGCTCTTAGACAATATCTATTTTGTACATTGCAATCATTCTCACCCTATGCCGCTACATACATGCATCATATTGCACGCGGCCTACTTTGTTGTTCGAATTTTGTGACTAAGAAAATTACATTTGCTTGATGGGAGGTAACCAGCGGAGGCGAACCAGCCTACTTGATGGTGTAACAGAGGAAAACCTCCAAAAATGAGTGGCGTTTGCGCCGATATCAACTGAATCACTACTTACTGAAGTGGGTTTATTTAACAACGCGGTATTAACAGTAAGTGTCATTAAACGTGACGCATCGAGGTTACTACGCTAGACATAACTACGCGGTTGGTTTGTTGAATAAGAGTGTAATCCGTTTTTAAAAATAGTGTCTACCTGAATAGGATTTGCACGGTGCCCTTATGATGAAATTACTAAATGTATTAGTTTTATGGTGGTTTCTACAGTTTTCTTACAGAAAGCAGTTAATATGTTTTGTGCAACATGG
>QXVZ01000763.1:0-16447 GCA_008931825.1 Phallusia fumigata
TTTAATTGCCTTAATATGATCTTATAAATGTGATGGACTGTTTTCACCAATAAATGTTCCAATTGTCATCTAGTTTCTACACTACTTTCATTCCACAAAAAAATTAAAAACTTTATTATTTTTTTAGAAAAGTATTGGTTAGAAATCTAAGAATTTATGAACAAACAATTAAAATTTGCTTCTGCGGTATTTGAACCTACGACCAAGTACTTAAACTCCAAAATGTCGTGAAAGCTACTGCGGTAGCTTCAGTACATCTCTAGCGAAATTAAAGTTTTAGTTTTGCTAGCTGGTGCGTCGAAAGTTTAGCCGACTTTTCCAAAGGGGTCACACAATAATTTTCATAATTATAATTTCGTAGACAAACTATAGAGTTTTTTGTATTAACATTAAATCACTGCTGGTGCGTCGAAATAATGTTCTGCAGAAACAGACGATGCCGTGATTAGACGAAATGTATAGTTTTATGCATTACTTATACTTTCCACTTGCTTTAAATTGTTCTTTAAATTTTACATTTATTATCCATCAATTTATGTTGAAAAAAATGCCATGAAACATAAAAATGTTATCGAATTGCACTGACAACAAAAATAAAAGTTTTGTGTTATTTTGCAGTGTATCACAAACTAAAAGCTGTTGTTTATCTGCATCAACCAAATTTTCGTCCAGCTAACCCATCTTGTTACATTCCAGCCGTGTCCCACCTCATTTCTTCGTGCAGACTACGAGCTTGCGTGGGTGACTGTTCCATGGTTTTCAGCACATAGATCCGGTGACCCACCTCTGCTCGAGGGAGTGATTTCTGCTGACGAACTTACCTTATTGCAAAGTGTTCCATGTAAGAACAACAAACTGATTAACTATGTTAGGCATAAGAATTTTGTGTCGTAAAAGTTCAAAACTTGCAAAACATGATAAAAAATGATATAACGGGATTTTTAATTTTAAAAAATCAATAAAATTCTAGTTTTTAGGTTTTTTTTTTCTTTATTGTCCGTTCTGTAATTAACTTCAATTTTTGAAATACAACGCATAACATGAATATTTATTTTCTCACTACCGAATAAATGAGTATACGTTTTTCGCAGCTTATAAACCTATAAGCATCCAGGTATTAACGCGAATGTAATTCAGTTATACTCACCAAATTTACTTTCGAATTCGTGGTTTTCTAATTTGATATTTCGGTCATACTATACAAATTTACTCCTTGTTTTGAAACAATCAGCCTTTTATGACATAACTGTGATTGCGTGTCTTGTATTTGTACCTTTACTTCACATTCAACACCAACATCTAATTCTACTACTTTTGCTGGTGTTTTCCAGTTTCTCTGGCGCAGGGTGAGCTATGCTTCCAACGTGACTACAGGGCTGACAACACGGGTCCCATTTGCTGCTACAACCCGGACGACACTTTCGAAGCAGGGGGTTTCCCCCGCGGTGGTCACTACGCCCGCAATTCTCTGTTCATCATCAATGAAACTGATGCACGCCGTTATATCGGTAGGTCATTTTTTTTACTTTTCTTCGATAAAAACCCTTAATTAACAAACGAAAGTTGACATTAACCGTTTTGCAATTAACAGCACCGGTCCCAGGAGCTGTGAGGCTTTTTTTGTACTGTAATGTTCAAGCGCGCAAAACAGTTTCATATCATTCCGATATATGACACAATTAACAGTTGTAAATATTTTGGTAATGTCAAACTGTTATTGATAATTCATTTGCACGGACATTACAATTTCGCTACGGTTAACTGCACAGAAAGCGGGTTCGCAATCTCCTCTTGAACCCGCTTTACCCAACCACGCATAACTCTACTGATCACATCCACAGCCGAGGAAGCGCAACCACTTCTGGACTGTTGCAAGTTCTCCACTGGTCCCGGGTTTTGCAACATGTACAGAGAGAAGAGACCGCCCTCATCCACCGAAGGCTACGTCGCTCAGCCCATCAGTAAGTCACGTGACACACTGGCATGTGACGTCACTGCGGCATAGTGACGTCATAGTGCGCACGCCTTCCGTTGAGATTTTTGTTAAATTAGGCGGAATGGGTAGGCGTCAATTCAAGACTGTTAAGCTGTTGGTTATTGGATGATTGAAAAACAGAAAAGGCAATTACCGCAAAAGACAATAATCGGAAACGCATTAAGACATGCTAAAGTTACGAATTAAAAAATAGCTAAGTGATCCGCAATTAACCCGCCTAATAACCCCACCGCAAACGACCGTTGTATTTTCCGTCTAAATAGCTCTTGTCATTTCACGAACTCAGCAAGTAAAGATGTACTGCGTATATGGATACATCACAATGGAGAATTATGCTCATCACTGTACCACCTACGTTGGTTTCACTTTTATTAATTAACCTCAGTGAGTTGGTACGTCCAGCAAGCATCAGCATCCGACACGCCCCACGTCAACCCATGTGTCACACTTTATCACGCGTCCATTTGACGTAAGATTCCCCACTAAAATATTGCGCCAACACTCCAGAAATCTTATGACCATCCTGCACAAATGGGAATCTATACTAAGTCACGTGTGTGGGAGTATAACATACCCACGCTATAATCTGTATACAGAGTAGTTACTATACTATGTGAAGTTAAGCAGGGGATAGGCTAACAGCGGGCGCATTGTGTGTAGATAATGCCAGTCAGTTTTTTTATGTCAGTTTTTTAGACCATGCATTTCGGAACTGATTTTCTGATCTTAGCGCTGTCAACAAAAAAACGTAGGATTATGTTTTAATGACTGGATCTGCTGGAAGGTCGAGTCGAGTTGAGGTTATTTCGCTTGGTGAAAGAAAACATAGCGACACAAATTGCACTAAATCAATCACCAGGCCGGAAATAACTGCGCAACGTTAAAACGTTATGAGGCGCAATAAGTGGAGAGCACAATTAAAAAAAAAGTGGGGGAAACAAATTTGTTTGGATTGGTTGTGCAAATAAAACACTGAAGCTGTTCAAACTAACCACATCTCGTCTATCTATAGCACGTAAAATTGAATTTCTTGGATTTGGCGAGGAAGCCTTTGCAATGATTTCCCAGTTGTTGACAAAATAAAAGTGAAACGAGCGGATATTATGAAATCATTACTGTTAAGCTAATTAAAGACTCATTTTGCATTTGCACGTTTTAATGCTTAAATGAGAGTTTAGTTGATTTACAATCACTTTCTGCAAAGGTCCTGTAGATGGTGCCTGAACATGTAAGGACTTATTATGTTAGTTTTCCAGACGGTGTACAGCAGTTGGCAGGTCTTTAAACTGGCATTTAGTTGGTCGGGGGAATTTTGTAGTCAATATCGCAATCTGAAATAAAATGTACATGTAGAACTTGCGAAAAAAAATAGTGACTTAACTGTGCGAGTTACAGATAAATTTGAACATTGTACACAACAACTTCCTATGTGAACTTTTCTGCTACAGGCGACATATCCATAGCTATCTGTTTAACTCAACAAAAAATGCGTGCTTTAAATCTGTTCGACGTCGTATTCATGATTTTGTGGCTGTCAGGTGGAACTTACGGAGATCCCCACTTGGGAACATTTGATGAAAATCTCTATTCCTTCTCGGGCTTGGGCGAATTCGACCTGATCCGAGCCGACAACGGAACCAACATGCACGTCCAGGTCAGTTTACCATATGACGTCATAAGCACAAACTGTGACGTCATGAAGACAACGGTGACGTTATCAGATGTGATGAGTAGGCTTAAAAAGTTTTCATGTGAACCGATTGGGAGCAGGGCTTGAATATTACGCATTTGTTTAATGCTTGATTGGCTAAAATGGGTTTCCAGTTAACGTGCGAACGCGCTTTGTGTAGTCAACTATATCAGGTTCCTCAAAAAAATACGCAAAATGTAAGGCAAAGTGAGTTGGAAAAGGCTTTTTCCAATCTTTTCTCCTTTTCAGGCGGTATCCTAAATACTTTGACATGGTTACATGCACAAGGTTGTCTTAATATCCGCTTCAAACGATTTGGTACTGTGTAACTATCGCAAATAAGACGAACAGCAGAGAAAACGACTTCACTGGCAGAAACAATTGTTTGTTGTGGTCATTTTCTGTATTCTTCACTTCATACTTGCGCAAATAACATCAAGCCTTGCAACTAACGACATACGTATGGGAACTGCCACCTCTGCGCTGATTTACCGCCATAAGAAACGTCTCGTTAAGATGTGGGCACCGCATTAAAGCGATAACAGTTTCATGTGAGTCATCGTCACTACGTCAGCATGACTCAACATTATTGCGCGGGTACTAGTTATCCTGTGATTAGCGGTGGGCTGTTAATGTAGCGTCGTCTTGTAAGACCAACATTCTTTCCTTAGCTGGCTTTAAGACTTTAATGGGCTTGACCAAAAACTAACATAAAAATCAATAAAAATAAATAAAAATTATTTAACTTAAAATATGATAAATATATTGATGTTGTTTTGACAAAAATGCACAGAATAACTATCAACGGTTTATTCAACATATAACATTCTTCTGGAAAAAAATTGCACTACTACAAAAATCTAACCCCAACTTTGTGACGTCATAGGTGCGTTTGACGCAAAACAGTGACGTGGGCGGGAATCCGGTGAACGCCTCCATCATATCGGCAGTAGTCCTTCAGAACCAAGCAGTAACTTCAACAAAGGTTCAGCTAGTAGTTGAGGACATGGCAAGCGATATTGGAAATATTAGTGTTTATTTGAACGGGGCGCGGGCCTCGAGTGAAGAGCTTGCCACTATCCAATCAACGCAAGGTAAATATACAGAGTTTGGTTTCATTATTGTATTGAAAATGTAGCGCATGCATTATTTTTTAGCAGTCACGTGCTGAGAAACAGTTCTGTTCAGTAACACTGATTCAACATTATTATTAGATTATAATTAAAAGTAGAGCATTGCATTGCGTTCTTATATCACTTGCTGCAAAGCATTGTCTGCTGCAAATCAAGTAGCGAAGGTTACATTTTTGTATTTTTTCAGGTTTTATCAGCGGTTCAATGCGCATGAGCATGCGTGGCACACAAATCTCAATCTCATACGAACAAGGTACAGATCAATTCTTATTCCTGATCAGCGCAAGTGGAAGGACAATGACGATTTCGACTTCCATCACCGCCACTTTCATGACAAGAGTGGACGGCTTGTATGGTACGTAGCTGCGAAAAGATTTTGTTCGTAGTTTAAGCTGCTGAGCATATTTATTAAGGTACAATGACCAAAAATAAGGGTTGGTACTATTCTTAGGTGTTGCAACAAAATTAGGTAAGGTATTGTCCTTGTTTAATACAAGAAACCAGACCTAAACATGACCCAAGCATTGTACATCCCCGGGTCACATACGGTCCTTTGGTTAACTCTGACCAGCCCGTTCAAGCTGATTTGGAATTACAAATACATCGGCTAACGCCGCATTGTTACAATTGTTTCGTGGATTACACTGAATAAATGACATTTTTTGCAAGGCATTTTGCACTTTTTCATTGCTTACCCATAACATATACTCTTGCAAGCTTGTCAAAACAATGCTATTTACTGCTTTTCAAAAATTTGCAGCTAATATTATGCAGAATTGAGTTGGGACTTTTGCCCCGGCTCCTTCACAATATGTCCTGTTATTCATGTGGCCCGATAGAAAAATTAATTGCCCACCTCCGGTCTGGGCATGTTCATTTATTTTCTCTTGTGCTTTACAAACTCAACAAACAATTTTTCTTGCAGGTTTCTTTGATGGCGATAAGTCAAACGATTTCCTGTACCGGAACGGCACGACGGCCCCTCTCAGTTCTCTCGCATTTACAACCATTGCAAGTCCAACTAGTACGGCACAACAACGTTGGAACGCCAATATTCCCAACGGCACTTTGCTTGGCGAACTCACACATCCGTTTGCTGAGTCATGTGAGTAAAACCAGCTGAGTCATGTCAAATAAAACCCCCAAGCGCAGTGAATTAAAGCTTGGGATAGTAATAGCACTAAGTCAATCACAAAGTCTGAATTAGAAGCGCTTAATTGAATAAAACCAGATTCTATCACCATAGCAACAGTACCACAAACCACTGTTTTCTAAACTTTTTCGGTGCGACGGCTTGGGAAAAGTTGGTTGGACTCTCAAAGCACCAGCGATAAGAATTTAATCTCTTTTTTCCAGGGCGCGTTGGAGCGGATGATTCGTTATTCGCTTATGGACCTGGAGAATCGTGGACGGTCTTCAACATTCTAGACTTCCAACCGGATTATTTGCAGGAATTATTGGCAGCAGCAACAGAGGAGCAACTTGACCAAGCAACAGCGGCATGCTCGGTAGGATAATTTTGTTTTTCTATTCGAATAAGTGCAATGTTACAAGATTTTGTCAAATACAAATTGGCCCGTTTTAATGTACTGTGACTTTTAGATTTTGTGGAATTAAGTGAAATTTCAATTTAGGTTAAATGATTATTTTTTCAGAAAATTTTGATAAAAGGTTGCAGAGTTCAATTTTATGACACCTATAGTTGTTTTATAAACTGTTTAACAGTGTCACATATATATCAATTTTTAACACAATAATATTTGTCACAATAATATTTTCTTTAAACAAGTATTTTACTTTATCAAGACACCACAATGTCTACAAGACGTGCTCATATCCAATGACGTCACTCGTGGCCAAGGAATGGGTATTCCCCCCGCCCCAGAGGGTAAGTACAAACAAAATTAAGTAAGTTTCAACCATTCTTTCGGCGTAGAAACAAGTTACCGTTAGGGAGCACAGTTTGGCCGGGTGGTTGGCGCGACTGCCTTGTGCTCGCAAGGTTGTGGGTTCTAATCCTGTCATGTTTTCCATCAGCAACATGTTTTGGGCCTATTGGTCTCATTCAGTGACATCTATTTGGCAAATTGACCCGTTTAAGAGGACTGACGGGGTAACGAGTGGGGCTGTTGGGTAGGTAGCAGTGGACTCATTATGAGCATAACGCATTCAAACGTTGTTCCGCCCACCGAGGATAAAAACGAAACAAACAAATGTTTTTAAATTTATCATACTTTGTGTTTTTCAGTGAACCACCCACCTATCTTTGCCGGGGAGTCCCCATTGGCAATCAACCCAGACATCAATGTGCTTTTCTCCATACAACTGAACGCAACCGATCCTGAAGGAACGACAGTCACTTACCGTCTTGCTGGGGAAATCGCCAACGACACCAACGCCAGTATATCTTCAAGTAAAGTTTCTAAATAAGCTTTTTGTTATATGATTTTTTTAACCATAAAAATGTCTTTAAAAGTGTACACGAGTGTCAGTTGATATTCTTACTTTATTTTACCGAAAAATTTTGCCTTTCGTTGTGAATCTTAGTTTTAATAGCCAACCTCTATCAAATATTTAACTTGATCTGCTGACAAGGTAACCAAATTTGCTTTCTAATTTAAAAACATTTAACAAATTTGCGCCAGAGTCAGAAAAACCAGAATACAATTTTATCAACTACGTTATTTGTATTAGCTGCATTCGCAACAAGTTTGCCTTATAAGACCCAAGAATTTTCTAATTAAGAAGATACAAGCTAATATTTGTGTGTAAAATGTTTTCTCCGTTTTCTGATGATGACAAGAGCGTTTGTCGAAACGTAGAAATTGTTTTACGCACAAGTACTGACTTGTATCTTTCATTTGATAGTTTTTATAACCGTTCTTCACTTAATATTCCATATCTTTTTGAATCCAAAACTTATAAGTTGTGTGTTTTTGAAACAGCTGGATTGTTTACATGGACTCCAACGTCTATCACACCAATTACTGTTCAAGTACAAGCGGTAGATGCTGACGGATTCTTCAGCACTTTGCCGATCGAAGTCACTCTCTGTGCTTGTGTCAATAGAGGAACTTGTCAACCCGGGTTCACCGTCAGCGACGTTAACAAACAGTTTTTCGTAAGTTTGTTGAATCTTGTCATAAGGGGCCATATGGTTCCAACCTTTTGGATGCATTCCTGCTTATTTTCGAACTTTTTATTACCAGACAAGAAGTTATAAAAAGTAACATTAAAAATTTTGGAACCACTGGTCTACCTGAAAACGAAATACTGCATTTGTCGCGAATAACTTAACTATAAAGTAGAAATACCTAAAAATTCCTTCCCGTTTGGAAACCAGTCGGTATAGACTTGAATAAATCCAATGTCAATCTTAAGTATTCAATAGATCATGAAATGTAAGAGATATTACTTTAAATTAAACGGATATCTTAGCAGCCATGCTTGGCACTACCATTTCACCAGGATAAAAATAAAATCTGAAACATGCTTATTATTTACGTCAGATATACAATAGCCTGATTAATATATAAATGTGTCGATATCGTTGGTATTCGATCAGGTCACTTCCATAATGGCGTGTACGGACAATTAGTAGTAACAACCAGTTAAGCACCAAACGGCTTGGTGATTGTTTTAGTGCCTAGATGTTTTTTCACCAAGCAAGAAAAACCGTATTCGACCACCAAAATAACCGCCAACACAACACAGGGTCAAACCAAAATTAACAAAGCATCATTTTACCTAGGTACCGAGGTGTTCATGTTCCGAAGCATACGATGGAGTGTATTGTGCGGATGATAGAGATGGCTGTGCCACCTCCTCATGTACTACAAATTGCACAGATGTGGTAGCACCTGGTGAAGGTTTTAATTGCACAGATTGCCCTGAAGGAATGGTTGGCGATCCCACAATCAGATGTGACCCTGACGGTAAGATAATACTTGTTAGTTATTCTTCTAATACGCTTTATCGCTCTATGTCGGCATGCAAGCCTTTTCAATTGGAAAACAAGTCCAGTCGGGTCTTTATATTCGAGTAAACCCGATCCGTCGTACAGCTTTCGACATTGTAGAACAGACGCAGCCCAGCGGCTGATATTGCTCCACTGCTTTATGTACAGAACAGACGTTCCCTTGGGCTGCTTGGCAGTCATTCAGTTTGTGAAAATCAAGCTGTGAACATGTTTAGTGCCAGGGTTCTCAACGAGGGGGGATTCCCCACTAGGGGAAAATTCGCAATTAATATTAGAGTCTACAAATTTTGCCAATGGTATTTTAGCTTTAGATATTTGTAAATGTGTCTATGGAATAAAAACGGTTGAGAATCTCTGGCGTGGTGGTAACCGAAATGTGTTTGCTGCATCAAACTGTAAAAGAGGGTGAGTTACAACGTGCAATGGCAATATTCAGGAAAAAAAACTAATTAGGGGGTCGCAGTTTATGTTTTCATTTTTCGCCTGTACTGGTTTTATTTGAAACTTAGATCAGATCATTGGGGTACATCACTAGTTTGTTTGCCCCCAAATCTCATATAGTTGACCCAACTTCTCCCCTTCTAAGTTGGTTAAGAATAGCTAAATAATTTTTTAAAAGTTGAACAACTATGCTTGCGTGGAAAATCCATCATTTTGCCAGCTAACACAATTGTGCAATAAAAAGCTGGGGCAAATATGAGACCCAATGTGAAATAATGTAGTAAATACTTTTAGTTACACATAACTTTAAACTAAATTACGAACTGATTTGTTTTTCAGCTTGTCTGAATTCCCCTTGTGAACAGCAGTGTCTGTCCGCGTTCGGCACGGCAGTATGTAGCTGTAACGCTGGCTACACCATCTCAACCACCAACAACACAAGATGCGTTGACAATGATGAGTGCCTAACTTCAACTTCACGTTGTAACGCTGGCACAGAGACATGTGAAAATATCCCAGGATCATACAAGTGAGTTTCATTAGTAGAGATACAACTGAATTTGAACATAACTACCAAAGAACTGCGTTTCAACAATCACTGCTGTCATCATCAGTGCATTTTGCTATGTGCAGACTCTGGTGGTTGCGAATTTAAATAAGCTTTTCTTTAGTTCTGTGTCTTGTGTTGAGAATGGGACCGCAAAGCAGGAGTATGCGACAACTTATGCATACGCACGCTATTAGATTAATAAACACGAAATAGTTTACTCACTTTTTACCGCAGACATAAAACGGGCTTGATTACAGTCTTTTTGAATGGCAAACAATATCTCATTGTTACATGGCACCGCAGTTCACAGCGTTGCATGGCAATAGTTTCCTTTGCAAGTAGCGCATTAGACGGATACGTACTGAATGCACACACAGCTTTCAATCAGGGATGCTTGACCTGTTTTTTTTGGGGGCAGGGGGGGGGGCGTCGCTGATACTTGTTGGCGTGGAAAAGGGGCCGCCGGGACTAAAACGTTGAGAACCACTGCTTTAATTGCGCAAAATTAATCCTCATCTCAAAAAAATGTTGCTTAAATCCAAAAACACAACACAGCAATTTGCAGGCTTAGATGGTAACATTAAACTCTACTATATTTTCTTGATATTTTTACATTGAGATTGTCACCGAATATATTTTTTAATATTTCAACTTTCAGATGTAATTGTGCGAGCGGGTTGGAAGGAGTTGGTTCGTTTAACGGCACTGGTGGAAATTGTTCTGACATCGACGAATGTTTGACCAGTCCATGTAACGCCACAACTGAAACCTGCAGAAATATCGCACGAAATTACAGGTAAAAAAAAAGGAATATAAGAAATATTATCATGCAAAATCCCACTTGGTTTACGAACCGGTAACCTCCTGTTTCAAAAAAGTTTTTAAAAAGCTTCCGAATTGCAACATGGATAGCTAAAGACTGCGAATTACATTTAGATGGAAAATAATTCTCAGATGCGGCTAATGACAGGGTATCAGGCGGGCAATTAGCTAAACCTGTTATGCTGAAAATAGCGCTGTTTTCTATCGAGTATAACAGATCACAAACAAGATTGTGGTAAATTGTGAAAATGGAAATTTAAACAACTGTTTTAAAACCACTGCTCTAACTGATTCAGTTTGCATTAAATTTCAATGAATTAAATATTAAATGAGTTGGTTCTCACCACACAGATGGTATCATGTGTCTTTCTATCAATTTTTTCTTCTTTTTCAGTTGCGATTGTGCCCCTGGATTTGCGAGAAACGGCTCTTCTGTCTGTGAGGATATTGACGAATGCACCACAATGACGGCAGCATGTAGTGACGTCAACAGCATGTGTCTCAATAACTTCGGAAGTTACAGGTTTGTGTTCAGTAGACAAAAAGATTTAACTTCGAATAAGAATAGAACAAGTGGCAGTTTAGGAATCCTCTCGACTGGTTTACACCATGTCTTCCTTTTAATTCAAAAAATTAAGACGTTGCATTATTCGAAATTAATTTCCTTTTGTAAATTCTTTATATTTTTATGCCTCATTTTGATTGACTTTATGTACATGTCTAAGTGTTAAGTGTGCAACTAAAACATTTTTTTGTAGCTGTCCTTGCGTGAGCGGTTTTATGATGGGCACCACAGCGTGTGTCGACATTGACGAATGTGTAACACAGCGAACAGTTTGTCCACCGGCACCTAACGGGCTGTGTACAAATGTTGATGCTTCGTACACGTGAGTTAATTTTTTTACAATTTTAACTCCTTTGATCAGTGATTTTCACCCGCAGTTTTCAGAGCCACATTCTTGCTGCTGTTTTTAAACCAGTGCTGTTAAAAATACTAACACTTTTACTGAAACAACAACCGAAAATAGCATGCAAGTTTGTCAAGCAGNATCAGTGATTTTCAATCGCAGTTTTCAGAGCCACATTCTTGCTGCTGTTTTTAAACCACTGCTGTTAAAAATACTAACACTTTTATTGAAACAACAGCCGAAAATAGCATGCAAGTTTGTCAAGCAGTTTGTCTCGTCATAAATATACATTACATTAAGTATTTTCTGATGCTGTTGTTCATGACTTAACACTGATACTTACCACTGGTGAGAGTATGTTCGATGTTGTCTCGTAACAGGTGGCTGTTTTGTCATGCAGCTACCTCCGAACTTAAGCATTTCAATTTGCCTCTGGCAGTAAAAATATTTCTTGTCACATCACATTGATGGCCTGAACGGTATTTTGGGGCAAACCCCTTGTTAGTTTGTAAATCTAAACTTGTAACGATTGTTTATATTCTTGTTTTCAGTTGTTCGTGTGTTTCCGGCCTAACTGTCAACAACACAACCAACACTTGTGATGATATCGACGAATGTTTAGCGAACGGAGGAAGAGGCAGCTGCAGCCAAAACTGCAATAACACCTTCAGTAAGTAACAGCCTTACTTTTACTGTGTTTCCATGTTTCTATCCATTTCTGTGTTGTGCGTTGTTGTGTGTGACATAANTTGTTTATATTCTTGTTTTCAGTTGTTCGTGTGTTTCCGGCCTAACTGTCAACAACACAACCAACACTTGTGATGATATCGACGAATGTTTAGCGAACGGAGGAAGAGGCAGCTGCAGCCAAAACTGCAATAACACCTTCAGTAAGTAACAGCCTTACTTTTACTGTGTTTCCATGTTTCTATCCATTTCTGTGTTGTGCGTTGTTGTGTGTGACATAATTGTCGTTTGTGACTGTCGTTGTTTTTTGTGGCGTGTTTGTCGTTGTTGTCTGTTTGTGACTGTCGCAGTTGTTGTTGTCTATTTATGAGTGTCGTTGTCGTCGTAGTTGTTGTGTGCGCTGTCGTTGTCGTCGTAGTTGTTATGTGCGCCGTAGTTGTTGTGTGCGTCGTTGTTGTGTGTATGTCGCATCGGTTGTTGTTGATGGTGTTTGTGTGATAAGTGGTGGTGCATCTTTTAGTTCTATATATTTTACTTTGTTTGCATGTTGCTCCTTTTACAATGTTTATTTTTCTTCGCAGGATCCTTCAGATGTTCTTGCGGCACAGGATACACACTTGCTGCCGACGGGATGGGTTGCGACGATCTGAACGAGTGTCTTGATTCCTCAAGGTGTCAGCAAAATTGCACCAACTTAAACGGTAAGAAAACCTGCAACACTTTTACCCTTGACGCAAATAAGTTGCAATTTCAAATTTTTCTTTTTATGTTACAACTGATAAACATTTAAAAGTTTTTATAATTATCTATATTGCTTTTTATGACTAGCCTATCAAATTCAAACAATGTTGTGGCATTTTGGCCAAAAACGTTCTACCGTTACGTCATATACTTGTGACGCAACAATGGTCCAAACACGCTCGGCCAAGTTTTTTCAATTTTTTATCATATTCTATTATACTGACTAATGCATTTTCGATCATCTTAGAAACATACATGTTTTAATGATGTTCGCAATATGCTGTCTTGTTAACACAAATCCCTCTTTTCTAATCACGTGACATGATTCAGCCAATCACGTTTCGTCCCCAGGTGGATTTGAATGTTCCTGTTTTGCGGGTTTCGTAATGACGGGTGGAACATGTGTTGCCAACAGGACTTGTAACGATACCGAAATATCAGCTTGCGTCAATTCCGATTGCTTTGTGGATGCCGCAGACACACCACAGTGCGTGTGTCGATCTGGTAAGACACTATTTTTGCTTAATTAGCATTATTTTGCTAAATCAGGATAATTTTTGCTGAATCATCAGCATTTTTGCTGAATCAACATTTTTTTGGCGATTCAGCAAAATACACTTGAATGAGTTGTGTTTATTTCGCCTAAAACATGTTCTCCGGTCGAAATTTTAGAACATAAAAACACTTCTTTGATCATTGAACATGAGTGCCATTAATCCAGTTCATATAACCAACGAAATTACTGAAAAAAAAACTGTTTTCATTTTCGTTTGAAGGTTACACAGCGTTCAACTCAACTTTCTGTTCTGACAAGAATGAATGCAACCGAACCGAAGACAACAACTGTGACACGAATGCGCAATGCACCAATATACCTGGNTTTGAAGGTTACACAGCGTTCAACTCAACTTTCTGTTCTGACAAGAATGAATGCAACCGAACCGAAGACAACAACTGTGACACGAATGCGCAATGCACCAATATACCTGGCGCTTTCAGGTAAAAAAGCAAATATTTAGATTTGGAATTGCTTTGTAAAGTTTGTTAAACAAATATGCTGTGAATAGAGTGTTGCTTTAAATGCGGTATTTTGTGTAATAATAGAACTTTCAAATTTTTAGGTAGTACTATTTAATTTGAAACACTAAATAATGATACAAAATGCAGTTTTTGTTGCTAATCTCTGTGGATTTTTGGTTTCCACAACAAATCTAATTCTAATATTCCGCATTTTATGCACTTCAAAGTACTTCTCAACGTGAGATGTTGAAAAGCTTGCGCTAGAAATGTCTCAAGGCTTTTTATAAAGTTTTTGTAATGATTTTACTTAACAGTTGTGCGTGCAATCAATTCTACGCGGACACATCGGCTTCCGGGAATGCAGCTGGAACAAGTTGTACTTGTAAGTTAACGCTTCCACTTGAGTTATACAAACAGTAGCTGGATACTAAATAACACAAGACGCAAAACAGTAGTAAGGTGGAACTTAATGAGATTTATTTAAAGCAATTCAATGACATTAAAACAATCCAAAGTCAAAAATTTTTAGGAATCCTAATTAGGTTGCGCTTGAAAAATAGCTGACTTTCTGCTGTGGTTCCCACTTTGGTCTGATGTAAGAATCAATCAGAAGAAATATCATCCTCAAAATTCCTCTCTTCAAATTGAGAACACTGCGGCTACGTAATCTGTAAAAAGCTTAATCAGTTAATAATCACGCCCAGATGTTTACTAATTTGCAGACAGTGTTGATGAAAGCATACATATCTACTTGTGTATAATCATATTGTAAGCCTTGACGTTTTTGTCATTTCAGTACTGTCCGCACCTATTGTTGGGGAAATCCCCGTCAGCGACAAGAAGCTTACATCCGTCACGGTCCGCTGGGCAGCAGTAGTGTCTATCGGCAGTAACTACAGGTCAGTAAAACTGGTCACAGTGTTTCCAAAAAAAAATTAAACTTTAAGTAGAAAGTACCAATTACCATTGGTGGTAAGGCTTGATGAAATACTGAAAGTAATACCTTGGGTCTGCACCCCTTCGGGGCCCATGAATGTGCTTTGGTTGTGTGTTTCTTGCAATGTGTGCCTTATGAATGGTTTCTTAAATTTAAAAAATTATAAATAGATAAATCAAAACCACATCTGCCCGAGATCATGTATGTAGTGAGCACATTGTGGTTAATGATGACGAGAATTAACTATCTATATTTCTGCTTTATCACCAAAATTTACCACCTTGCAGAGTGTACTTGACGGAGAGCGGCGCAACGACCCAACTACAACTTCAAACTCTCCCCGTCACAGCAACTCAAACTAACTTTGAAAATCTTACACCAAATACCACCTACACATGTAAGTGTCGTATGCCATTTACCTAAAAACTGAACTAAACTTTGGCGAGCGGTTACTTTCAAACCTTTTCTGCCTTCTTAGCTGTTTCACTTTGTGAAAACTCATTAAAACTGATGCCAATGCAATAAACAAACAAACCATTGCTATTCTCACGACATGTGCGTTAAACACTTAAGTGAACTCGCTTCACAGTGATAAACGCTTCAAACTAATGGAAACCGATGGGTTAACCCCAATTCAAGTCACAAACTTTTGATAAAAACAACAAACATCTATCAAAAAATGATGAAACTAAACTGCAAAAGGGCAGGTAACTCGGCAATAACTCGAGATTCATGTTTCTGACTTTCTCGTTCTGTGTGCAGTCTCCATTCAAACAGTGGAAGGCTCAGCCATGAGTGACAGCAACACACGAACTTTCACTACCTTCCCATCACTCCAACCCCCAACAATCGGCACAATCAACAATGCTGACGTCACTGTGAACTCAATCACGGTAAGTTATTGTTTCTAAACCTCTCTGTTTAATTTTATGATTTTACCCTTACCTTTGACTTTGCAGCTGACATGGACCAGACCGATGGCAGCCATTCCTGTGTCTGGATACAGAGTGTCTGTGGAACCAGCACATTTTAATACAACAGATGTCACTAGCGATACTACAACAGTAAGCTCTATCTGTTTGTCTGTTTGTCTGCCTGTATTTCCTTAGTATGTGTACTTGACTGTTTTTCCGAAGACTGTGTTTTTGTCTGTTTTTTTGCCTAATACGGTGTTTTCGTCTGTTTGTTTTTTATGGGTCTGTGTGTTTTTTTGTTTTTATGTTTGTTTGTCTATTTCATGTGTTGCGCCTGTCATCAATTCTACATGTCAATAGCTCACCCCATAAAGACAAAAACTTTAATTGTCATAGAGACAAAAACTTTTATCTGTTTATTTGTCTCTTTTATGTGTTTATTTATCTTTTATCTGTAAAAACTTTTAGATCAACGTCGATGGACTTACAGGCGGAACGCAATACAGTTTGTCTGTGTTCACGTTGTTTGATGTGAATGCAAGTTCTGCAAATGTTATCCAGCAATACACAGGTAAGTAATCACTGTTAAAGACTAAATAAAACTTTCTGTACCGACAAATTGTCTCTTC